>OY101432.1:44377914-44547835 GCA_956483605.1 Tuberolachnus salignus
ACGACTATAATAACAAAACAATAACTTATTAAAGATAATGAATGTTATTTCAGGGCCAGTATATTTATGATAACAGCAGCTAATTTCAACTGCATAAAATAAAAAATTAATTATTAACGCACCTATTTCAATACCAATGCAAAACAAATGATTACCACGCCTATTTCTAAAATGCGCAATATTTATCTACTGATAACAGTATGAGAAACAAATACAGATAAAATCGAATAAATATTTATACGCGCAATTAGCGTGACGTCATATATTATGTGATAACAATGCTTATCGAGTACGATTGGATCCAAACAAATAAAAATGTACGTATAAATGTTACTTAATGTTAATAAATGTTATACAAATTCTAAATTTTAAGTACTTGGACATTTATTTTTTTTGCTGAAAACCTCTTTTGAGCAGCTCTTATTTAATAATAGTCGAATCTTAGTTTACAAGTACTCATATTTTAGTAACATTATGATCGTTTAAACGAGTATTATTAAAAATTGTTTGGATTCAAACGATCCACAATCATTACTTATCACAGACTAATAAGAAGAGCAAACGTATTAGGTGCTATAATCACGCCTATTTATTTTACCTGTATGGACAATCTATATATATATATATATATATATATATATATAATCAATGATTGTTTTGGTGAAAGTTTGATCGCGTAAAATACATTTCGTTCGAGTGGAAAAAAAAATCTAAATTCAAAATTTTGAAAAAAAAATAAAAATATATATATAAGTATCTAGTACAGTAACTTTTGTGCCAAAATTCAAAACAAATATAATACGGATGCGAGTGTGCGATGACGTAGGCGTGTACAATATTTACAGAGTAGTGTACGCGGTTGCAGTCAATTATTTTTACGCGTTTCTCCGTTGGATGTATTTGTATAATATGTGAAATTTCACACAAACACCGAGAGTGATTTAAAAATGTCATTGAGTGTTTAAAATATGTTTTTTTTTTTACCACTGTAATTTTTTGACAACAACAATAATAATGATATTATAATAGAAATTGTCCGTACGAACACAACCACCTCTTCTCGTCGAAACTATAATAATATACACGTGTACCATAATTATAATTTGGCCATCACGATCACAACTCTGATTATTACTACTACCTCTATACTACACTAAACCATATAATACCATACTTGGGTACTGAAAAAAACACGAAACATTTCGTATTTTCTAAGCTTTGTTTAAAGACCGAATCGTCCTCTGTGCTCGTCGTGTCTAGAAGTCTATTGTTCGTCTACGATTATCGTATATATGGGCGTTCGTACAGTAAACGGAAGTACACGATTTCCCGTTACGGATGCTATCCGAATATTTAAATAACTTTATTTTTACAAAAGTGGATGCGCATAATCCATGAAATAATTCAAAGCAATTTTTTTAATTTTTTTTTTTTTTTTACACACGATTTATCATGCGGCGAAAACATCAATATGCACGATACCGTTTGACCGGCGACGAGTTCGTCGCATTCACCGTGACACGAAATTAATGTGAATTAAAAAAAAAAAAACATCTGTAATATCTATTTTTTTTTTTATGTATACTAATTACACGCAACCTTACGTGATGGAAACTGTATTTTTGTGATTGGGGTATTCGTAAGCGTGTATAGAAATAGGGTGAGTATTGGATTTCGATTCTAAAAATAATAAAATAATATCTAATCCGGTGTTGTACACTTTGCACCACGTTCGCAATATATTCGTGTATTAAATAATAATCGATATCTACCGCGCACAACACTACTGGGAAAAAGAATAATATAAACTGATAATAATTTATAATATTATATAGTAGGGTATTTTCAAATCTAGCCGACTGGACTAAAATCGATCCGATGCGACCGGCAAAATCCAAGGTTAAATTACGAGTTACACAAAATATTAGGTAGGTATAGGAGACTCTCATTGTCAAAATAACATTAATTTACATAGATATTTTTTTCAATGAGTTATAATGGCGAATTTCCGTTTTAGGTACGACGCGAGTTTAATATTAAACAAAAAAAATAATACCTCAAACGTTATTACTCTTCGTATAAAATATAATTTTACAAACTCCGTCTATTTATTATTATTTAATAGGTGCCGGTTTCTACCAAATATACATCGACGGTGAAATAAAAAAAAAAAAAAAAAAAACGAGATCAATGATTTCTGATATATTAACAAAAATAATCTATTGTAAAGATAAGTTATACATTTTGATCTACGATTTTTTAGTAATAATGATTCTAATCTACAAGTACAATTATGTAATGTGAATTACCTATGGGTTTAACTATAAATTTTAAGCAAACAACGTATACAAATCATTTATTCAATGAAAAAGACCTTGAACAGCTTTGAAATAAATTTATATTACACCAATTTAGAAAAAAGAAAATTAGATAAATACAATTAATTTTTTTAAATTTCAATGAACAGGATATATATACAAATTTAAAAATAATACGTACGTAGATTATGAACACAAATTACTAATACAAAGGTTACCTATATATATATAACATTCTAATACGGTACAATAATATTATGTGAACGTTCTGAATTTATTATCAAAATTAACTACCTACGTCCTAGTGTATCTATAACTAATGAATTTCCAATGAAACTAGTATCCACAGGGGGGGGATGGCCATAATTCAAATTATACGAAGCAGAATAACCTTATATGAAAAAAAAAACACCCGTTAAGATATTGTTATGTTTGTTAGACTGTAAAATGATTATGTACAACCCGTATGATATTTGATCAGCGTGTAATTTGTGGAATAACGTCCAAGTCGGTAAGATTACTAGAACTTATTTAAATTCAATTAACGATCTCAACAAATTATATACAGAAGAAAAATTAAATTTTCATGGTTTTAATTGATTTATTCACCATTAGAAACGAACAAAATCGGATTATCAGAACGTGATTTTCGGTATTTTTGCACTGAGCACTGGTCACTCTGATACTCGCTTCATATCGGTGTGGTCCCTCTATAATATTCTTAATGGTATCTATCAAATAATCGGGCAAAAATCCCCCCAAAAATATAGTCGAATTGAATTTAGTTTCGATATACAAATTCGATAAAAATTGGGTACTCTCAATTTTTCCAATAGTCTCAATGATTCATAATATTGTTGTACCGATTGCCAAACGTAAATTTTTACAAACAATTTTAACGACGTTCGTCTAGAGACGCCCAATAATAATAATATTAAATTATTTTCCAGAATACGTTTCGTCCGACGCAATTTAACTACAACAATATAATATATAAAACGATTATTATTACTGAAATAATAATAATAAAAAAAAATAGACAAGGCTCCACCCCGGTTATAATATATGGTAGCGGATAAACGATTAGTTGATAAATTTTAGTCTGACTCGTTGCATGTGCAGGGTCGACGGGTTTTCCGAACAATTTCGGGCGGGGTGCACTCGCACGTATTTCCGATCGACAACACTTTAATATATGGTAATATTTTTTATTCCTATCCATTAGAATATTTTGAACAGATGCGTGTAAGCGTGACCCTTCTGAACATAAAATACAGAGGTAGTTTGTAATAAATTAATATTACTATAGAATAGCTGTCGAGAGTGTCTGGTTTCGTTTACGTTTAATCTATAAAAACTTGATGAAAATTGAAAAAAAAAACATTATGTAGAACAACAACTATCCGCCATCAACCGGCCTTGCTCAAGTGAATTTTGTCGATTATCCATATATTTTTTTTTAAATTCCATATTACTTTTAAATTTTAAGTTTCAATTGGCCTTATGTATTAAATATTTCTGGAACCAGCACAAATAGATTTTGTTTGCATGAGACACGTGAAATTGACCATGGGAAAAATATTGGAAAGTTAGGTCTAAACCTGCAAAGTTTAATATAATGTTTGGCCCTGTCCCTTATTTATAATCATTTAAAAGGATAATATTACGGGAAGTTGGAGCCGTCTAAACTGGAATGGTAGATTGGTTGGTATCCTTGGTATTCTAGGGATCAAGACAGTTTCCTCAGCTCAACAACCAGTAATAATCGTACATGTGATCACGTGGAGCAACATTCTTAAGTAAAAACATTCACTGTTATTTGGATGAACTACATATATCCTGCCAAGGGCATCCGTTTTTTTATACTCTGGGATAACTGTCGACGGTGGTTCTTTGTTGGAATATTTTGGTAAATTGTCCGGTCTACATGTATCGACCGGACTGAAACTACTTCACTTTATTTCGGGATTCTGAACTAAATGTAGAGTTTAATCACTACTTTTGTTTGTATATTTTGTGGAGAAGGATTACCGATTTAGCGTAAGGGTTTGGTTGTCATGGTAAACCTAACTCTCCGTGTTATTTTGTATAGTTATCTATGCTATTTGGTTTCAATGGTAAATCAACAAGTGTTTTTCATTCTATTTCGAAATTTTTATCTTTATATACCATCCAAATGTCCGACTTTTCCGGTGAATTTTCCAATCATTTTCTTTCATACAAACTTTGTCCTGCAATTACGAACACAATATATATATATATATATATATATATATATATATATAGATTATCGATATTATAGATTATCGTCGATACCACTGATCAAAATTTAGAATAAAAGAGTAAACCTTAGGATTTCGAAATTTCTTGGAACAATGTTATTATGAAACGCGTATTCGATTTACATGTTCTAATTCAGTGAAATTATTATAACAATCTATTTTTATAATAACGGCGGGGACTTTGTTTTTCGAATTCAATGTATTTATATACTATGTTATCGTTGACTTTATTTTAAATAAAAATTTTCCCGGATACTCGCTCACCCCACCCCACCAGCCATGGGTTCACAACCTATACCGTTTATTGCACACTGCGAGGCTACCACAGTGCCGAGGACAATAAAAAAGAAATCACTAGGGATACCATGATAGAACCAATAGTTCCGAAAAACATTGACTGAAGTGACGACAAAGAAGAAAATAATGACGAGAATAATAGCGGAAATTTTTTTTTTTTTTTCATTGAGTTTTGACTTAAATTTGTTTTGAATAAACAAAGTTGTTTATAAAATATTTTCAAGCATTTCCAGTAAATTGAGTTCTAATTAAAAAAAAAACGCGACAATTAATTTAGTTACAATGTAAATAACTGAAACGAAACGGCCGCTAGGTACGCGACGGTCAGGGGACAGTTTTCGTGTCGCTGACTATAGACGGAGTTTACAATAATAGATAATAAAACGAGTTTATTGAATTTTGGATTACGGTCAACGTTTTGCGAATACCGACCGGTATCTATGGAATTTATTCAAGTGATAATATTACATAAAATAAATATTATATTAAACCTCACAATATTTTACTATAACATTTTATTGTATTAAAATATCAAAAATACTATTGCTATGGTAAAAAATAAAATGTCTATGTAGGATCTATACCATAAGATAGATTATACAAATTCAAGTTTAATTTTCGAAAACATTTTTATTTTTATATCAATTTGAATTTAATTATTTTACAAAATGTCCTAAAACCTTTGTGCTTTTAAATAAATTAACTGTCACAATTTTTTTAACATAGAATAATAATTATATATCGATGTACACCAGATAATCTCAACTTGACGCTGTAGAAGAAAAAAAAACGCTTTTTCTCGCGTTAGTTTTTGATTATTTGACCGATATTAGGCAGTAGACATTTTTTTTATACCCGGTAATGTATTTGTTATACTCGTCGGTTAGCTGTGGGTAAAAAATGTTTCTTCAGTGATTGACGTTTACGAATTTATTCATATAAAAGTGAAAATAAATAATACGATTCCGTACACCTCTTAAATTGGTTCGGTTGTATCACCTTACCAAGTAACGTCCAGTGTGACTTTTTTTTTTTAACTACGAGAACGACCGAATTCGGGGCACCAGCCACTTATAAAACATAAATCGCATCATTGGAGGGGCTCATGGAGCAAAGGCCCGCTCTAAAGTTTATGAACACTTAAAAAAATAGTTGTAATATTTAAGTGATTCGACTAAATTCTTTACCTAAACCCATCGTCGTGGTTTTACATCGACCATTGATTTTACGATTTGGACACAAACGGTTTCCCCGGACATATGTCAGGTTCGGCCCGACGGGTAGGACGAGTTTTTCCAATTTCCGTCTGCTCTGTTTAAAACTAATCCACTGGGGGGAGGGGGGCTTTTCATCGACCGGATGCAATAGGTTTTAGGTTTACACCGACTATGGCACGATAAAACGGCAACGTAATAAGTGAAAAAGGTGCGTATAATAAATAGTACGGGTCGTATATTCTAACCGTATTTTTGTATAGCCAGCTAAAAGATACAAAAGAAAAAAAAAAACCAGTGTCTTAAATATTTCGATCGCCGCGGATCTTTTTCCCAAATACGGCGCGACGGTGTTATCCGTTTTACTCATCGGGCCCGCGGGCACTAGCGACAATTCCTTAAGCCTCGGTCACACAGTGCGAGCTAGACGACCGAGTTCCTATGTGAGTTACTGCAGTGCAGCTACTCGCATCGTGTGACCACATTATACGAGTTACTGTTATCTGAAATACGGCCAGTGACTCGCATACCAGTTACTACAACATTTTTTGTTTTTACTCGCCTGCTCGCATTCCCCCACCACACCACAAGCAGCAGCTCGCTTGTGACTCGTATTGTGCACCCGGTATTGACAGTAGCTTGTAAGCCAGTGACCACGTGTGCTTATTGCTTTTTACTCGTATTCAATCTCGCCATCAACTCGCACTTGTGTGACCGGATGAGGCGAGTTGAGCTACTTTCATGCAAGTACACTAGTACAGTAGCTGTCCACTGTCAGGTCAGCAACTCGTATTGTGTAACCAAGCCTTTACGCCACCACCTGCCACCGTCTCTTTTGGCGGTAAAATGTGGGTCACATATACGTACACGCCGATCTCTATACTACTCGTGCACGGCAACGACGATATAATATTATTATTTTCGCGTCATAGCCCAAAGGTAAATTTATCATTATTATATATATATATATATATATATATATATATATATATATATATATGTAATCACTATAACGGCCTCACGCCGTTACGTGTCACGGTTCTAATTTCTTCTTTTCGCTCGGCGTAGATACGGGTTCCCCTATCATCGAAAACATAACGCGGTTTTTACCTTGGAAATTTAATAATAATAATTTAGCCAAGGCTACTTGGCCCAATACTATTATATATATATATATATATATATATATATACTCGGCGAATTGGTTTTTTTTTTTTTTTTTTGTTGTATTAATAATAATGTTATTGTATAATAAACAACGACAGGCCCGGGCGAATAGGTCGGCCGGCAGGAGGAGAAGAATTCAACGAAAATCTAATCGACAGAGGATTTCCTGACGGTATTCGCGGCTGGTAGTTTACGTGTACGCACACGCGAACAACTCTCACTTCGGGGTTCGCTATTATTACATAATAATAACGCGCGGACAACAATTATTTTACAGACAACGTCGATAATATGATTATATTTTATTATGCGAGCACAATCAATTTTTATTATGTATTTTTTTTTTTTTTTTTTTCAAATAATAAACCGTAGGGCGCGATTGACTTACGAGAGGTGGTATTTAAATTTGTGGGCAGGTAAACCACCGCCTCCCCCCCTCCAACCGTTTACCGTTAAACTGTTAAAATCGGCGGCGGTATGACGAAACGCGAGAAACTAAAAAATATTTGTTATATAATTTGATAACGCCGTTTTTAGTCACCGGACTTTTTGGGTCGGTTACGATAATTATCATTGCGTCGCAGGCACTTCTTTTATAGGTACCCGATAACGACTCTCCGCCGCCGGGTGAATTTAAATATTCACGGAACGGAAACCGACCTAAATATCGTAATTGTGTCGTCTATTCGCGTTTAAAGGCTTTAGGGCACTCGAATCGAATAATCTCGTCATCTCCATCATCGTGTCTCGACGGTATTAACGGTTATATTATTATATCGATGTGGGGGTGGGTGTTGTCGTTCGAAACGGAAATAGTGAAAGCGCCTACGCTAATGGCCGCTGACAGCAGACCGACGACGAACATAAAAATAATAATTGTGTATCGACCTATATTATATACCTCGTGTTATTCATTCCGTACATTGTTACTATTAAAACAATGACCCCGCGTGTATACGGAAAAGAATACGAGATCCGACAACATGACCAAAATGAAACGGGCCAACTACTACTACTAAACTTACTTTTATTTCGTGATATTTTTCCTCCAGATAGTACGCCAAGCTCCGTGCTTCTTCGTACTTTCGCGATATGTCCAAATATTTTTCGTAGTGTCGTTTAAACAATACAAATCTGAAACGGGGAAAAAAAAAAATACAATATCTAATAACTAAAAATCGATATTGGCGCGATACTCGTATATTAGTCTGCTTGAAGATATTTTTTTATTCAAGTCTATCTGTTTTGTTACTACACAAATGTCGGTTGAAACGATTGACATAAATTATTTAAAATTACAAATTGTATTGTATTTCAAAAAATAAAATGTAAATTATTATAGCTCCTCGGATTTATTAAATGAGCCTCCTACCTGAGTAATTTGTGGATGCATTCGAAGGGAAGGTTTGTATCAAAAAGGCATTAGTATAATAATATTATAATTCGAACAATATGGGTTTCTGTAATACTATACGAAGATCACGCGATTTCTCGGGGAATTCAGAACTACCGGAAATCCCACTAAACAAATAATAAATAATCTTGCAATTTGATTTTACTCGGTTCTCATAACACGGAACGAACCCGTTGGAGCAAAACCGCGCGGTCTTGTAACTATTTTCACCTTTCAGCGTAACAAATAGATACCAGCCATGTGTATACATAACGGTTTTTAATAGAAAAAATAATAATAATAATTTAAAAATATATCAGTAAGTATACATCTACGTCTTGTCTCAGTTGTCAACTTTTACCGACGTTCATCAGCATTGACCATTACGTATATTATTATAATACCACAGGTAACATGTATACATATATCTATAAATTTATAATTTAAAATTTGTCTAGTACGTAACTTTCAAAAATAAAAATCAGATTAAATACAGTAAATACCTACACGAAAGTAAATTCGAATAAGCAGTGTTAAAACGTAGGTACCTCTAGTTGTTTTGATTACATACTTGTTTAAATTAAACAGGTAATTTAGAATTTTAAGACGCGCATGAATTTATAATAACGTTTGATAAGTTGTTTAAAGTACAGATTTAAAAAAAAAAAAAAAAAATGCACACAAGACATAACTATAGTCCTATAATGTACGGTTTTAATTAAATTGCTAGGTACTACGCACACCGTATATTTATAATTCAGTATAATGGACAGTCGAGTCTCTTTTCCGTAAAAGGACCTAACATAAAAGTAAAGGACGGAAATGTTCGGAAACACAGAAGTGTTTTTCAACTAAAACACTTTCATTGGTTTATGGAAATTATTGTTGCCATTTGAAAAACAAAAGTTAGTTTTCTCTTAGTGTTTTCACTACGAAACATAAAGCAAAGAAACGTTTTAAAACTACACTACGTGTACCTGCCATACATTTTTTAAAAAGAATATATTTCGAAATTCTTTCCGAGGTAATAAGTGTCTTAAGTAGAAACGATTGTCCTATCTAAAGCAATGGAAAGTCATACAGTAAATTGAAATTTCAAAGTAAACTACATACGTTCTTTCTATACGGTAAACGTTCGCAATCAACTATCTAGGCATTTTAAAACATACAATACAATATAAAAAAAAAAATGTATTTCTTAATTTATTGTCCAAAAACAAGCAACATAGAGTGTGAAAACAAAAATTAATATTGACAGAAAAAAAAATTAATTTTCTAAAAACAATAAAACTTTAAAGAAATAATAACTGCTTTTAACTATTTTCAGTTTTTTTAAACTCTACTGTTTGTTTAATGAAAATAAACATATACAAGAGAATATTTGATCATGAAAATGGGCCACGAAAAATTGACATTAAAACCCTAAGGATATAAAATATGTAGCTATGTTAGTCATTATTATACTCAAGGATGATGTCATGTATAATTACGTGTATAATAATTGTTTACTCTATAGATTTTACGCTATTTATATATTTGTTTCTTCTCACAATTGTTATTAATGCTCTATGAACATATTGAAGATTCTGACGTAGTGAGGAATTACTGTTTTAATATGTTTTTTTTTTTTGATCTGTTTATACATTTTTTACTAGATGATATTGTACTCCGATTATCAACTTTAGGGGTGATTTTTGGTACCAAATTTTTTCTAGTTAGTGCACTGGAAAGGTTATTTTACTTGTAGTTTATTTTAATAATGAAGGGTAAAAAGGGAATGTTTGCACAATAAAAGTTTTTGTAATTTTTAATTTTGGTTTTTTTATTGCAATTCTATTAAAGCAATACTAAGTATTTAGAAAATATTTCAAAATAAGATATAAAATTAATTATTATTGAAATGTTTAATATATATGAGTATAACTTGAAAAAACCAGAACTAATTAACTGTTTAAACAAAATATATTTGGAAATAATTGACGCGTTATGCAAACATACAAACACACCTGTTGTAATAAATTTTAATTTTCTGTCAATAGGTACATCATTAATTTAAATTTCTATGCTTTGTTTAATAAATTATTCAATCTTAAAATAATAATAATTGGTTGAACCGGTTGCACATTTAATTTATTTTTATTTATCTACACTTAGGTAATATTAGTTTATAAATATAATATACTTTATTCATATTTGTTACATATTCTCTGAGTGTAGCAAAGACAAAAAAAGTTATTTTTAGAAAGACATTTTTTTCTTTCTTGGAATACTTTTTAGAAGTAAAATTGCTATAAATTTGGCACGCTATACCTCAAAAGATACAATTTTTTTGTTCTGTAGAAGTACTTTAATTGAAAAACTTTTCGAAAGCCCTAATAATTTTTCCAACAAATTTAAAAAAATACTATTAATAAACTGTCAATACAGTGGTTTTATTGTTGTTGACTACTGGGTTACCTGGGTTACAAGGGAATAAAACAGGACTAATACAAGACACATGACTCATAACCTTACCAGTTAACTGAGCTTTGCTCAGAATTGTTTCACGATTGCAATGATTTATTATTGTTTTTATTATATAAACTAAATTATTCTATATCCTATACCTTTTGAGTGTTCTACATATAACAATGGCCTACCAATAGTGCTAAGTATGTCCGATTTTGATGGTATAGGTAAACAAATATAAACATAAATTGAAATGAAGCATTTAAAAGTGGGATATCTTAATCAAATAAAAAATAATTATCAATTAATTTAAAATCAAGTTAATACAGACATTTTTGAGATATTTTCTTTTTTTAATTTTAAATAGTAGTGATTACGATTCACAAGTATTCATAAGTATTTAATGTAAATTTGATTTTAAGTATGAACATTAAATTTATAATTAGCAGTGTCTGAATTTATTTAGTGATGTGGGTATTTTAAAGACGGTAAATTACTAACCTAAATCAATGTTTGGTAATCTTTTAGAAAATAAAAGGTATGTAAAATATGTCTATTGATGTTTATTACCTGTAAAAGTCATTTTGAGATATGATGTCACCAATACTATCTTCCGGATCAATACGATCTATTACGCTGCATCTTTTGTTAGCGCCATCTGATGAAAAATCACCGGTGAGCTTCAATAATGGCGTTGTCGGATTCAAATCTTGAGCAATAATTGGCGAATCATAGCAATTCATGGACATTCTATGATCAGTAATTTCGTCATCATAAACAACGCAAGCGTCTTTTTGAATTTGAAACGCAGCATCGCTAATACCATGTTGCATATCAGGTGGAGTGTACGGAGCACCTTGTAAAATTAAATCATCACTACGGCTGTGCTTAAGTTCGCTGTTCATACGAAAACTACTGCGTGGTCCAAGAACTGGGGAAAGCATACCGCATCGATATACTTCACGACGAGGTGAGTTATCAGCAGAGTGTACCATTATATCAGCCATGGTATCTCGTTTGCAACTCATATGGATGGGCACTAAACCACAATTAAAAAAAATTAAAATAAAACAATTAAATTATAGTTCAAAATATGAAAATAAGATAATAATAATTTTAAATACCTATAATTCATATAATCATACCAATTTTTTGACACTTATAGCCAATCTCGTAGTCAACATACCACCGTTTATGTAAATATAATGATTAAGAATTAAACTATTGAAACTAGTAAGGTTAACCTAACTAGTAGTTATTGAAACAGTAGGTTAAGTACCTATTTTTTAAGACTTAATAATAATTAGGTAGGTAGGTTATGATTTAATAGTTAATTAAAATTATATCTACCTATATAACTTAATTTAATTGTACACTTTATTAAATTAGGTCATTTAACACATAAACCCACGGGGCTGTTATTTGATTACCAGTAGGTACATATATCTAAAATATTTCGGTATCAGAAATAATTTAATTATTTCTATTTAAATAGAAGAACACCTTGAATATCTAATTAGTTACTAACCTATATAATTAATTCACAATATTTGATTGAACCTTTTGAGCAAGTTCAAAGGATTTTAGAATGAAATTAACAGTTATCTACCTACCTAAATTTTTAATAATTTTCGAAATATTGTGACATTTTTGGAGTAGGTAGCTTTTTATGTACCTATATAAAATTTGTTTGGCTATGTATAAATAATTGACAATTGTATGTATAGTACCCGTGAGCAGTATCCAACTTTTTTTTATGAAAAAAGAAACTGTAGGTGCATATTACCTATCTATAAATTATTCAATTATATACCTATTTAAGTACAAAATAATTAATGTGATTGTTTTCAACATATGTATGGTATAAAAATAAGTTTATACCTCGGTGTACCTATACAATATTTATTCTGTACCACCCCAGTTAAGCGGTCGCATTTCCCAAGGGAGGCCCCCCTTACAGATTGTGAATTGCTGTATTAAATATTTAACAGAACTGGTTTAGCAGAATTGGACATGGTTCAATTTCATGTTATCTATAAAAAAATAAAAATGACTGTTCTAGGTAGATATTTATTAATTATAAATTACAGTGACACAATAACTTATCAACTTAGTTTGTTTTACTTGTTTTAATCAAACTATTAAAGATCATAGGTCAATTAAATATTAAATTGGGCAACAATTAATTTAATGTTAGTAGACACACTATATCAACTGATTGGGAAAACAGAGGTCAAGACACACAATTTTCACAATTTATAGCGATAATTGAAAAGCTTGAAACAAATGTTTAAAAAATCATTGCTATTATATTTTAATAAAATTGTAAATTATCATACTTCACTGATCCGACAACAGCTTCTTAAACTTACACACTGAATCTGAGTGTCGAGGTTTGTGATTTTATAGATCATAAATATTATATTGAACTGCTACCATAAACTTCAATTACACTACTTTTTTAAAGGAAGAAAATAAATAGGTACCTAACCTATTCAATTAAATACAATTGTTCGATCAATTGATTGTTTGTATACCTACCAATTTATATTGTGTTTAATATTATAGAAATTATTAACCTAAATTGACATTAATTTATGAACGAGTCTAGGATTATTTTAATCACTCGGGTTTTTTAGTATATTACTTAGCTCTCTTTTCACCAGACTATTGTTAGGTCAAGAATGTTCTCACTATAAAATTCATTAACATACTCATTATAAATATGTAATTTTAATTTAGTTTCAATTGGATTAAAAATTGTTTGAAATATAATTAGGTGTATGTATGGTATATAATAGTGATGTGCACTTTTGAAGAATTTATACAATAAATATATTTCAATAGTTTGGATGAACTATCAAATATTTTAAAAAACCATTAAAATAGATAGTTTTTTCCATAACTAAATAAAAACTACTGGTTCTGTAGAAATTGTTTGATAATAAATGTTCGATTGTGCCCATCACTAGTATATAATATTTACTTTGATATATATTATATTCTATCGGATTTATCACATAAATAGACAATTTGTATTTGGTACCTAGGATACAGTGGCAAGAGCCGAAGATCTAAAATTATTAAGTAGGTTTGATTGATTTATAGATAGGTAATTGAACAATGAAACACTAAAAGATTATAGCAGTCTTAACAATAATTACACAATTATTCACCAACACAAAACTGCTGTTTTAAGATCTGTAATTTCGGTCGAGAATATAAACCTAGGAAAAGGGACCCGGGGCAGTGCTGGGGGGGTGGAGAGGGAAGCGCGATGCGACCCTCTTTAAATAATGTCGCCGGAACGAATAAAACCGTGTGCCGATTGGCATTACGTGTAAAATGTAAAATTAAGATAATAAAAAACATTTGAGGGAAAAAAAACAATCAGTAGTCTAGACTTCGATGGGTATTGGGAGGGTGCCAGAAGTGCGCGGCTGAGGCTATTAGGACCGGGTGACAATGTTAATAATTAGGGTCGTGAAGTAAATTTATAATATCGACGAATGTGTGCGGCGGCATTCCGTCGGCTGGGATTTTGCCGTACGACACGATACAGCGCGCGCGTGTACACTTGCGTATTTAAATAATTTACGTATCCCTAGGTAGTCGTCACGTTTATCACACGATCGAAAGAAATGTAGACTTACCATTAAACGGCGATCTCCTTCCGCGGGACGTCCGCGAATCGAAACGGATTGGCCGGGTGTCACTCGCCGACTGTTACCGCACGGCGATACGTTCGTAAAATTATATTCTTTTTATTTCTAGACATCAGCCGCCGGCTACAGCGACGACACTACCGCGAACGACAATAAGGCAACGCGCAAAACCGAAACAAACTGACCAGAGGAACGCGACGACGCCGCGCACGAGCGAACGGCGACGGCGGCGATTGTACGCTACCGACAATCGATATTTCGATAGCAGCGGCGCACAAAAATGACGAGGAAAATCGTTTGCCACAGTTTTTCCGTAGGAATGAAACCAACCCGTTTATCGCGTTTGTCGTATTGTAAATTAATATTGCGTTTAAATTTTTTTTTTTCGTCAAAAACGCCGCTCTCAAAACCACAAAGTATGCTCGAAACGGATAACAACCGGGCAAAATATTATCGACGATCGCGCACAACTCGACATCGATAACGTACACCGATGATAAGAAGGGAAAAAATAATTCATCGTGGCAGTGCGTGCGCCTCCGTGGCGTACGTGTACGTTGTATTGCCTGCGATGACGTTTGCGCGGCAGAAAACGTTTTCGTCGGCGGCATTTATCCGCGTCATCGTCGACATTACGACGGCCGCGACCTCGATCGGACGCTTTTCCATTTCACCGGTACAGCAATGTCTCGGCAGATGGCGTGGTCTGTACCGCCAGCGAAAAAATAGGAGTTGTATAATGTCAAGATGTCAGTTTTAAATTATCAACCAATTGCAAAAAAATAACTGAATGTAGTAAAGTTTGACGGGTAACTAACAAGTATACTATTTTTAGTAATTTGAAAACGTTTTGTGAATTATCTAGTGGGCAGTTTTTTATGGGCGTAAAACATTTTTGTCTGCCACAGGTGGTGAATCATTTTTCCGGTTGTTTGATTAGAGCAGTGTTTCCCAACCGGTGGTCCGCCGTCCCATAGATTTTTTCTTCAATTTCTATTACAAATTAATTATTTTATTTTAAATAGTGAAAAAAATTACAACTTATTGAGGAACCGTATAATATTATACGGTTATCTTATCGTTGTTGCTGCTGTAGACCGATAAGTATTTTCCACTTTTATAAGTGTGTAGGTATCAGAGTAATAAATTGGAGTATAATTATATATTAGTGAAGTATAGTAATAAAGTGTAAAGTAAAATAATAAAAGTTAACATTTTTCGATCAACTTTGTGTATTCTTGTTAATAAGCAAAAAAAAGGTATTTCTAGTTTTCGTAAAATTGAGGTGGTCTGCGGCCTATAAAATATTGTCGAAGTGGTCCGTGGTAGTAAAAAGGTTGGGAAACACTGGACTAAGGATACAGAGGATGGAAATTAAGAATCGAAAAATACTCTAATGCAATGTACAGGTCAATCATTTTTGACAGGGTAGGGATTTGGAATTGGTTTTATGAGATATCTAGAGGTCAGTTTTCTATGCACATAAACTACTCTCGGCGTACCAAATATAGTTAAATACTAGTCATGACCCGTGTATTTAATAATTACTCAATTCAGATTCAGAAAATGATAATATACATGTATATATATTGGAACTTCAAACATGAATAAAGTACACAACAATTTGTTCAATATCAATAAGAAAATAATCAATGTAATTAAATTTAACAATATCACTTCAATTGCATATTTTAAACATAAACTGTAAAAAAAAAAAAAAAAATTTTAAAATAATATACTTTTAGTTGTTAACTTAACAATAATGAAATCGGTTTCCATAACGAAACGCGAATACATTTTACATAAATCAGTGAAAATAAAAATTGTTATTATAACAAAAACACACCAATCATTTTATCATAATGATAATGCCACACAATACTGATAATATTAACAATATAAATTATAATGATAGACAGTGTAAAAATAAAATATATAATATTATATTATGCAAAGTTAATAAGTGTTTTGAACTATATCATATTGGGCCCTTATAAGAATTTCAAAAACTTCAAAAAAGTCTTAAGGAACATTGTTGATACAAAAAAAAAAAATAATACAAATCTTACAAAGTATACCTTAAAAATACGTAAAATCTGTTAATTTGAAAAGTGAAATATATATTTTTGGTTTGATTTATTGGAATTAACAGGAACTATAAAAATATATTTTTCATTTTTTGTTAAGATGAAAAAAAAAAAATTAAAAATAATTATAATAATCTTCTTACACATTCGAACTAGAAAATATCAAATGTTATGTTCTTCTCTTTACGATAAAAAAATATTCAATATATATTAAATATTTAACAAATTCAACAATTATTTAAAAGGAAATTATAAATACTATCAACGAAATAGCCATTTCTATTTTTGAAATGCTATCCTTTGGCATTGGCAGCTACAGGTCTGGACCTTTGTACTAGTCTTTTGCGTAAGGATTCGGTCGGTGCATGCTGAGTAGGCCTCAATAATTGTCTGAAATCGAATCCTTCCGGCAGTCTGTTAATATCCGGAGGCGTTAATCTGTAAACGATAAATGATTGTTATATATTCTATTAAATAGTGGCGAGACTGGTGAAGACAATGTTTTCATTGTCGACATACTCACCTCAATGGGGAAACCCACTTTGGTTTATTTACTGGTTGGGTGTTATTTGGTTTTTCTGCTATTGTGTTTAATCTACAAGAACAATAATAATAGTCAATTATTTAATAATATTAATTACCCAACACTAATTTCATTAATTAATTGTGTTCTTACCTGTTGTCAGAATCAAATTTACAATAATTTTCAGTCACAAGTTTTTTAATGGCATTGTGCACCAAACCTTTCTGTAAAATAGAATAATAAAATAGTTTGATTATACATTTTATATAATAATAAATAGAGCACAATAGCCAGTTTACACTACCTAGGCCACTATCCTTATAAATAATAATTGATTTTTATTTGAGCCAAGAGACTAATGTCAAAACTAATATATGGGTAATTTGGTGAAAAAACAAATTATTTCTTTTTTTTACATTCAAACATTTAAAATTGAACAACCTCAGAGTCCAACTCCAACCCATAAACATTTTATACTACAACCACACCAATATTGAGGTAGATAGCAGACAACAAGCCATGTTCAATTGCATGTCCATCAAATTAAAACAAAACATAAATATAATATAGTAAAACGACTAAAGGTCTACTTTTCTAATATTGCACGTACACTACATGCACCGCCAAAACTAAAAGAGAAATCTATTAGTAGAAGTGCATACCTGACCTGTTGTAATAATGTCTTTCAAATTTTTCAAACAAACAGAAATATTTGTTTTCTTAATGACCTTGTAGAATTCATTGTTCCGATCGTGAACCTTTTTATTATTTACCGCATATTATAATTTATATATTAATAAGCAGGGTAGTGAATTTAATACATTTGCATGTTTTATTCACTACATGATACAATAAAATGGATTCAACCAAAATTTATTCTGTGTTACAGTAAAAGTATGAATACCGGTAAAAAACATGTATTTGTTGAAAAATCTTAGGTTTCACTGTCTGTTGGTTAATGAAAGAAAAACAATGAATACAATAATAAAAAAAAAGAAACTAATTGAAAACCTGCTAAGGCACAATCAGTTCATCACCAGCATCATGGAAGGAAACATGGACGGTAAAACAACCAGAGAAAGACCATGTAAATCCTTCTTTGAAGAAATCCTTCAACGGATAGATTTTACCTCATACCAATAACTTAGGAAGACAGCAAGTGACAGACAAGAATGGTTACAATGATAAGGCCCTGGCCTTTTAAAGCTGATAATTAAAGAAATACACGAGTAAAAAGCTATAAGGGAGAAAATATCACATAATTGGTAAAAAATAAAATAATATAAAATTTCAGACTATTATAACACTGATTATTTATCCTAAGATTTACCAAATCACATTTGTAAAAGTCCAAATTACAAAAATCATTTGGGGTTTGAACAAACAATTGTCTATTCTAGTTTTGACTTAGAATTCAATCAGTAAATGTTAGAAATTTGGTGAAACCCAAGATTTACTGGTAAATTCTTAGTTTTGCCAGTATTTGTACTAATACCGTAACATATATAATTAAAATAGGAAATCTTATATTGATGGATTAGTAAAGCATATAAATGTATGTTTTTATGATTTCTTTGTATTAATGCTATTTTTCTTAATATTTATATTTTTTCGGTCAATTTGGTATAAATTATAAAAAATATAATTCAATGAAACTATTCTAGTTTTAGTTGATTAAATTTAACTAATTGTTATCCAATATTGCTGGGAATTTGTAGTTGTAATGAGCTAATATTATATTTTTAAAAAATTTAAAAATAAATATTTAGTGCCTTTTTAGTTTCTTTAAATATTTTACAGTTTTTTTTTAAATGCATTAAATTCACAGTCCTGTTAATAAGTAAGACTGTGAATTTGTATCAAATGCATTTTTTTTAAGGTAGAAAGATTATGGATTATTAATATAAAGTCAGAATCATGTTTCAGTGACAAATGATAAAATATTTTAATTATTAGTTTCCTATTTTATTTAATTTATAGATTTATAAATTATGTATTAAATTCACAGCCCTAGTATTAAAAACGTATGATTTAAAATTGTATATATGTGGGAAAAGTAAAGATTAATGAAAAATACTTACATTCTTTGCAAAGTCGATCAAATGTTTTTCTCTTTCTACTTTCTGTTGTATTTTACATGGCAATACCTTAACACCGTTTTGCTAAAACAAAAAAAAACCCAATGTAATTTAATCAGTATTAAAACCTATGGCTAAAAAAAAAAGGTATTGTAACATTTGTATTCTGTGTTAATACTTGGATATAGGTTTTTTTGTTTTCCGCTACAATAGTCGGGTTGACTTTATTTTGATTTTTGATGGGAGTATCGTTTTCTCTGGGTTCCTGCCTGTATATCGGGGCCACTTCTCCAACAGGTATTTCTCCTTTAGTCTTTTTCTTCTTTTGTCTAGCAAGCCAACCTCTGGCATGCTTTTGCAATGTCAAAGCTCCCCAAGACATTTGTTTGGCCAGTAAAGCTTCTCTGTAATGCTTCATTGCCAGCCATCTTCTAATACAACTCTGCACTATTACTATATGACGTAGCTATGCGCAAAAAACAAACAAAAACATGTAAAAGCAAACATAAAACTTATTTTAAGAATCCATTATGACATTACTTGTTTTTCGTGTAATTTAGTCAAGTGTTCAATGTGATAGTATTTTAAGAATACTTTAGTTTTTCCAATTGCCCAACCATCCAATTTTAACTTAACTAATAGGTGTCTGCAATTATCTCTAGTCGGCGGGACTTTTTCATACAACCGAAATCCTAAAATTGCATACCTGTAAATCAAATAAAATAATTATTGATATAATATTACATTGTATAAATGTTTTACAAGCTATTATAACTTTTATAATTATAAAAATGAATCAATGACTTGCATAAGCAATATTAACTATTGCTCAATATTACTCAAATAAAATCAAGAAAAAAGCTGAATATAACTATGTGGTTAAATAATATAAAATTGAAGTTAAAATTTGAGATTTTTAAATTTAACAATAAGATAAAGTGTTTACATGATAAAAATAAATAAGAATTTAATTAATTGGTCAATCAGTTGTCAATTTTCTATATAACTATTTATAATAGTGTTGTACAATAATATCCTATAAGTAATTCCTATCAATCTATTAATCAAAACATATTTTGGTTAGAATAATACTATTATAAGAAGTACGCTCACCTGTTTATAAATTCTTTGAACAGTAATCTGTGTGAATATCCATTTCGCCTGATTCTAATTGTTTCCATGACTCCGCTACAGCGTAACTGTGCAACGACTTTCAGAGGATCAAACTGTTTTGGTTGTCTTTGGTCATTGGGTTTAATACAACGGACAAACCTTGGTAGACTTACACCAGAATTGTTACAGCCCATACGATGTAACAATTCTGCTAATGAATGTCTAAAGTATGTTGCTGCAGTCTGTTGGCCTCGAGATTGTGAAGCAAGTCCAACTAATCCCATTGACGAGTCCTGAAACAATATATGAACACAAACTGTTATAATGATATTATTTTCAAAAAAAAAAAAATAAATGTATTACTTGAGAATAGAGATTGCCAGTTTTGGTTACTGGACATTGGAATAATGCTCGGACAGTTTTGTTGCTGGATTTTCTTAAAACTTGAATGGCTTCTATAGCTAATAGGTGTCTATTTTTTTCAAGCATTCCCGCAGCCTGGTAAATCACGTTGCCCGCAAAATGTTTCACTTCGAATTGTAATGCATTAGATTTCGGCCGTACATAATAGTTAGATTTAATGTTACAATGGAATTTTTCTATAAAACAAAAACAACAACAGTATGTTTATATAAATTATATTCAATAATAGTTATATGCACAAAATATCAAACATACCGACAAGGGACCGATCTGTTGCTCTTGGAAAACGACTTTCCTCATCTAGTAATGCTAAAAGGCCCATTGGTCTACTCACGAGCATATCTAATACGGGTCTGTTGTCACAAAATCCAACATGTTGAACAGGAACACCTTCTGATTCATATTCCTAATAATATTGTGTAATAATTATAAAAATCAATAAATATATTTTTATTCGCTTACAGCTTGCTCCAATGCAAACACGTGTTGATTGAAAAAATATTGAAGCTGCTCGTTAGCGATATTTATGCATAGTTGTTCAAACGAATTGTACGTGAAATTTTCAAAACCGAAAATATCTAGTATTCCTATTACATTGTATTCGCTTCTACAAAGAAGTATGATTATTTAGAAATTGTATTTTATGAAAATATACAATGCAACAATTTCTGTATTACCTGGTATTGTAAAAAGACAATAAGCTGTTGATAGAGTTTACCAACCAATCGAATAATCGGCTGTATAAAGCCCGAGCAATAGCGTCTCTAGTAGCTACAGCTTCTGATATGGAATTATTCCTTTGTATAATCTCACCTCGGGTTACTACACTGTTAACGCTCAAACATTCTAACAGATCTGTACTTTCAATATCCAACAAACACGAGGCTAAGGAAAATACAAAACGTATTACAAGAGTTACAAATACAAAAAAACATTATTATTTAATTACTTCTATGAATTGGTGTAAGATCGATAACGGTACTCTTGTTGTCCGTATTATTGTCAGTCATGATTTCTCCAAATTCTATATCCCCCAAATGCAATATGGCCGCCAAGATACAGTAAATGGAATTTACCTCTTCGTCAATAAAGCCGACTTTTTCAAAAGCGTTTTTAAGTTGAGCGAACTTATCCACGTTGTTCTAAACCAAACAAAAAACATTTATTATAATTTAATAAAACAAATGTCAAAAACTAGTAAGTTAAATGTTGTTTTACTTGTTTAGTCTTGCTGTCTTGGCGGTCGGAAGGAAGATAACTGTGCATTTGTCTAAGTTCACGATCCAAATGAAATTCTTTGAGCCTTTTATCGTGTTCCAATCCGTCATAAATATAGTAAAAGGCATGGAAATTACTCTCTCCGCTATGTAAAACGAACAAATACAATAAAATGAATGTAAAAAAAAAATAGATTTATTTGACACCATATTGTGGGTACACTATTTCTGGTGGGAAATTGGAAAGGTCGAATGTATAGAGTATAGTATTTTGATTTATATCTGTGCGCAAGGATGAGAATCATTGCAAACGTAAAACCATTCTGAGCAAAGTTCGGTTAAACATGTTCTGATAAATTTAAATTGAAAATTGTATTAACTAATAACAATTTAAAAGTATTTGTTAATAAATTACAATTGTTCCTGTTTTTAACAAGTTTTAGCATAAATGTATTCTTAAAACTCTGATAAAAATATATTAAATAATTTGTATCCACTTAAAACAAAAAAGAAACTTGTATACATTTTGAAAATTGTACAGTCTAAAAAATGATAATATTTTAATAAGTATTCGGTAAAAATCTCAGCGATTATTTTTTAATTGAATTACAACAAGAAAATGCACTGACTAGATACAATTTGCTACCAGATACCACCCCTGAAGTCGATGATTGGATAGAAAAGTTGTTTACAGACACACACAAAATCACACCTTTCAGTAAAATAATACATTCCACGCTACACTCAACGCCTAAAACCATTAAAACTTACAAGTTCGTAGTTGTTTATTGACATTTGAACAGGTAGGTATAGCTGGTATAGATACTTACTTTGCCTGTTGAATGACTCTCGACTGTTCTAACAAGTAAACTGATACTCTGGCGCCTGTCAGCTGGCCGCTTTTGGTCATGCTCAGTTCTAAAAATTTCCCGAATCTCGACGAATTGTTGTTGATGCCAGTCCTGGCGTTCCCGAACGCTTCCATGATGGGGTTCATCTGGAGGATTCTTTGTTCCAGATTTCTGTTCGGCGCCTACGGATAAAACGATGCCAATACAAAACGTGATTAGGACAAACGAAACTTTTTTTCGTAACTCCCGTACAGGGGATTCTACCGCCACTCACTTTGCCGAGGTACACGAGCTGTTTCAGCAACAGATTGCCGGATTCGGTTTTCCCGGCACCGCTTTCGCCGCTGATCACTATGGACTGGTTGGCTTTCTCGTGGAGCATAAACTGATACGCCGAGTCAGCAATCGCGAAAATGTGCGGCGGATACGCAGCTCTCATCTGATTGCAATATTTCTTTTGTTCCTGCGCGAGTCAAACGGACATTACGCTTAGTGTATAAACGATCAGAGTCGGGAAGACGATAAGTGTCTCGACGGTAACTAGAGTTACCAAATAGGTTGACCAAAAAAATGTAGGCTATAGGATATTATTATACGGGAGATGTTATTTGTAAATGACGGAGGAGGAGGAGAAGAAGAAAAAGAAAAAGATCATATTATCGACGGTTACTAGACTATTACGATAACGATTATTGCGACTTACCGCTGATGTGTACAACGAAAGCGACGTAAATGGATTTATGGCCAACAGAATGTCGCCAATATACGTGTAAATCAAATTCATCTGGTATCTTTTTTTCAGCTGATTGACTATTCTCTCCTGTAGAAACAGAAAAAAATAAATAAATAAAAAGCAAGAGTCGGACAAAAATTATACACACCTCCGAAAGACTGTCTAGAGCGGCTAGGTCGTCGACGTAAATCGTAGTGGGCTGATTTTTCCGTTTGCTTTTGAGTTTACCGTGTTTGGTGGTCACGTCCGGATGTTTTTGCACCCGACCGCTCACTTCTCTCTGGTACCGTATTTCGGCTTTGAGTTCTTCGCGTACCTGCGCACAAATTTTAATTGATGTGTTAGTATATAACAGTAAAGCGTATAATTTAATTAATTTAATTCGATGTGTTTTTTTTTCCCACAAATCGACTTATATTATATTAGGCGCGTAGCCAGGATTCTTTTTAAAGGAGGAGGTGTTTTAATTTTATATTAGAATATTAATTAGGGGAGGGGGGGTCACATATCTTTATCACTTAAGAAGTTTTAGAATTTTCAAGACGGTCCGCGAGGTCGTTTATCTATAAAAATGTCCAACAAATGTTCTTCCACAGGTTATCATCGCGATATACGGTATAGAAGATAACCAACAACCATTATCAAATATTTGATACAATAATATATATAGTTATATACAGTAATACCTTCAATTTGCATGGTAAATAATAATATCGAATACAAAATAGAATCATCTAACTACACATTTATTTATAAAAACCCCCGAAACGTCATTTAGTATAAACCTAATATATTTCCAGTTTAAATACAGCTAAGGGGGTGGTGTTTTAAGACCCCCTAGCTACGCGCCTGTATTGTATCAGCCAACAATTGTATACAGTGGCGCAACTAGAACTTTTTTAAGGCGTGATTTCATACTTTAAATATAGAAAATTCTTGTCATTTTCAATTCAAAATCTGGTACATATGTATGAACTATGTATAAATTACTATATACAATTTTATATATATATACGCCAAAAGGGGGTGGGGGTCCGGACCAGGGGACCCTCTCCTGATTGCGCCACAGACTCTATACGTTACCTATAATAAAACTACGATTTTACAAATATATTTCTGATAGACAAACGGTGACAATTTGATAGAAGAACAACTATTTATTATATATGTTACAAGATGTTTTAATCGCTTATTTTTTATTTTTTTTTTTTTTTTTACATTATACAGCATATCGTTTTAATAAGTACTTTTTGCTGCGTATCTGTACTCAAAATTACTGTATTAAACATAATTAAGTGTTTTTGATAAACAAAAAACTTAATAGAAAACAAGATGAGATAATTTCAAAACGCTACTATTTTTTATATATGGTATTAAATTATACACTATTTTTCTGAAAAAACTAAAAAAAATTTTAAATTTCCGAGGTTAATGAAAATAAAAAGTCGACATTTTCAGAACGATAATTCCTATCCCTTTCTCTCTTGCCTGTCTTTAAATTTTTCGAAACTAATAAAATAAAAAGTTATTTTTTATTAAAAACGCAATATAAAACGTTGTATATATATATATATATATAAAAAAAAAAAAAAAATAAAAAACATAATTTGATTATTTTTTCATTATCTCAGGAGATATGACAATGGGTGTACCCTTCCAGGGACACCCTGTATAGTTATCACGTTCGCTCACTCTGTGTATGCATTTTGAACCGTGGACGACGAACGGATCGTGGATGAGTATGGCGGTGGTCGGCCGCTGTTCGAAGTCCTTGATCAGACAACGGGCCACAAAGTGTGTGAGCCTGGGCGCGTCCGGCCGGGCTGACAGCGGCAGCACCGGCGGCGGGTCCCGCGGTATCTGGAACAGGGCCCGCATCGGGTGCAGTCCACTGAGCGGCGGGTCTCCGGTGGCTAACTCGATGGCCGTTATGCCCAGCGACCACACATCGCACCGGCTGTCGTAAGACGAATCGCGCTGTTGTTCGCAAGCGATCACCTGCGCAGAACAAAAACAAAACAAAAATCATCAGAATAAACTCCAACTAACACGATTATTATAATAATAGTTAGATTTTAAATTTTAAAAATTACGTAATAATATATACCTTCACCAATTAATTAATTATAATAATTTATTCATTGTCATTAAAACTTTCTCCAATTTTATAAAAATGTAACACTGTAATAATTATTATGACTTATATACGCATAATTGTGCGAATAATCAAAATTCACCTCGATCGAAAACGTAGAAAACTAGAACACAAAATAAAATCCGTTCAAGCCCCGCAATTTCGTCTGGTTTATTAGTTTAAAACGTCCGTAAAAATGACCTTTACCCCTCTCCTTAAATGGATAACGGCCAGTAGATTATTGGAAAAATATCATCTTTAAAGCGCATTAAAAGGTAAAAAAAAAAAGATGAAAAGTGATCTACCTAATGTAATATTTTGGAATTCAATTTTGAACACAATATGTATAACATCTATTAATGTCTAAAAATCTTTGATTAAAGCTACTTAATTATATTATACGGTTCATAGAAACGACTTCCACGTTATATAGTAGTGTGATCAGATGAAACTAGTGATGTGATATAAATCTGGATTATCCAAAAATCCAATAAATCCGGATTTTCCAATTTTAAAATCCAAAATTTGGGCTTGACGTACAGATACTGTTTTTTTTTTTTAAAAATCTTAGAATCAAATCCCTTAAGTAATATTTTTTTACATTATAAAATTAGTTAAATAATTTTATTAATTTCAAGACGTAGAACCATAAACAATTTGTTTTGAATAAAATAACGTTCGCCGGGTCAACTATTAATATATTATATAAATTAGAGAGTAATATGTATGATTTTTTTTTTGTACTTGTTTTTTTTTAAATACATTTCTATTTGTGATATTTTTTGATTTGTAAAAACGTATTTAATGTTTTTAACACATTTAATGTTCTTGATAAGATAATAAGATAATAATAGTTTTATGAGAAATCAATCAAAGAATATAAAATTACAGTTCAAAAAAACCGAAATTTGGATTCAGATAAAAATCCGGATTCTTGAACTTCGGAAAATCCTGATTTTTCCCGTCACTAGATGAAACATACCGGCCCAAGTCTATATAAATATTCAGTCATTCATCATAAATAGGACTGTTATCATGGGCGTTCAACCCCGATTTCTATAGTTTCTATACGATTTCATACACGAAATATACGTAATGATAAGTACACGATCTGCGGTGGATTTTTTTTAACGATTTTACCGTAGGCATGCAGCGATAAAAATTTCGTCGGACCATACATAACGTGTTAACCAGCCGGATATAATCGAAACGATAATAATAATACGAACGAATGCGAGGTATACCACCTAAAACAACGCTATACATATATATATATATACGTATATGTTATATATTGTTATATTATTATTACAGGTTCAATTTATAATTAATGAGAAAAATACGAAAATAATAATATGTTCCGGTCGAATGATATAATAATAATTCGCGTATACATAATAAAATATCTATAAACGCGGAATAATAATAGATTTAAATATTTTTTCACTGATATAATTATGATAACGGCATACGAATATTATATTATATTATAATACTAATAAAAAAAAAAAAAAAAACCGCATGTTTCACACGAATTGTTTAACGGGATGGACTTGGTTTGAATTGAGGTCTTCCCCGCCCCCTGGATACGCATTTTCAAGAGACTATTTTCAAAATTTTAATCCATAATAGAACTCTAGAAATTTTCTCAATTGAAAACATTTAATTTTTAATACCAGATTCGAATAGTACTACTTTTTTTCGTCTAAGTGACTAAGTGACTATTGTCTAAAATATCGTCCGAGATACAACGGCCCATCTAGAGTTTTCTAAACATGATATCATTTTTCAAAAAAATTTAAAACTAGTGTTGTTATGAAATTTTATGATTATCTTGATTAATAATTCACCATCCTCCTCTCTAATAAAGTAGTAGTTGAATTTCTTCATTTTTCAAGTTCCCCTTTAAGACGATCACACGATAATTTGATTCAAAATAATACGTAAGTTTTACCTTAAATGATTAAATATTGAAAAATTCGAAAATATACTGAAAATGTGCAATAGTTTATTGGTAATTACCGATTTTCCTAAAAAAAAAACCCCATTTCAATCAAAGACTGTCCAGCGGAAATATTTCGCGTTACCTATCGATCAATTATATAATTTCAGTTTTTCAATATTATCATTTTTGTTTTTTTTTGGTAACCACACAGAGAAGATGATGTTTTTATGATATATCGCATATACTTGCTGCAAATTATTATCCAAGTAATTACCTAATTAAATTTTCAGAAACGATAAATATAATATGTAGGTACAATATACGAGATGTATTATAATTTATAGGTACGCGAAAGTGAAATTCGATTTAAAATGTATTATTAATTTGACTGCGCGATGACCTCTCACCAGTCTCGAGTTTGCATTAAAAATAATATTATAATAATTCTAATATTCACGAATTTTCTAATATTCTTTAACGGGATTTATACAACCGGATAATGCGCGATATGATGATTTATATAATGACTAGAACGTTTTACAAAAAAAAAAAAAAATAAACACAAACAAACAGGTCACTAAACGAGTATTAAAATTAATTAATATACAGGAAGTAGTATTACTACACGTGCTATAAATGTATAAACCAATAACTTTTCAAAAAAAAAAAAAAACAATCGATAATCTCATTAGAAGATAAAACATTTTAAACACTTTCTAAATTTTCTTCATTATCATCATCATCACGCCTATCAATACTGATCAGAAATATTCCGGATTTTTAAATAAGTTATACGTTTACAATTTCGCGATATATTTTAATTAGTAGACGAATATCGTAACAAAAAAAAAAATGACATAAAATATATTTTCAACGAACATATATATTCACCGTTGAATTGAACATTTATGAAAATTAACTGTAAAAAGGTTGAGTTTATATGATGATAAACAGTGGCGGCGGGATGTAAAGGAGCATTTAATGCTATTGCTTCATGTTTGAAATGGGTGAGTGGGAGTATTATTTGTTACTGTGTTACCTTGTCATCGGTTTTTTTAGATTTGTTATATCTAATAATCTAATCTAACAACAACAATAAGAAAAATAAGAAGCAGAATTCAATACTAAGTCGTCCTCACCGACGTAAACGAAAAGGCGTTTATCTGATTTTTAAACAGAGTTTATGGCTGATGGTATAAACAAAATAAAGTAATAGTAGGCCAATTTTTCATTCTAAAATTAAAACTATTAACAGCGCAAAATTGGCCTTAGTTATTTAGCGCTTCTATAGGACGGACACAGTAACATAGCAAAAACGTTCATACAAACTGAGTAGAACTCGCTTAATTTTGATTTTAGACTAATAGCACCTATTGAAAAACCAAAAGAGGACAATATTCTGGAGGGCAAAAGGATGCGTTTCCACTTTCCATTATTTCGAATATAACGTAAAATGTGCAACGTTTAGAAATAAAAAAAACAATTTATTGTATTATTTTCTGTAATTTCATCATAATAGACGCTTTACTCCAAACCCAAAATCAAGCGAGTTCTAGCTCAGTGTGCGCAAGTATCATTTTTTAGATTTTCGTTATAGTATTTTGTGGAAAACCGTAGGAAAAACAGGATAATTTACGGCAATAAAGGTTTCTTGATTTTCTTATTTTGTTTTAATTGTTCAAAATGATCTGGCAATTTTCAACCTATTTATAGTAATTTTATATTTTCAGTTTTTATTATTTATATTTAGTTTGGTTATGTAGCAGAATTGTTTATCGTAAAATTTTAACGGGAATCATAAAAATTGAACAGTATTTCGTGTATTATATTTCGGTTTATCCGAATAAAAATGTTTCGGCTGAGCCAAAAAGCTTGAAAACGATTTGTAACCGGGAACACTATTGTATGTACTCGCTCATAATATTGATATAGAACCGCCGGGGTTATTCATCTAGATCGAGAGATATTGGCCGTTACAACGCGATCGGTGGCAGAGTACGGTGTACGATTTTTAATTAATTAAAAAAAAAAAATCTATCCGACATCTTTGTTGTTATAAGGTACGTACGTATACACCGTGTATACAATTAGAAATATTTTAAAACCGGTCGCGGTGCGACACCGTCACGTGGATTACTCCGATATATACCGCAAACTTTTTATAATGATGCCCACATTTGACGATACCGCGATCTTTACAGCAATTTCAAATTGGGAGGACTGTAATCCGAGGAGAAATCCGACAAAAACCGTTCGCGAGACGGCAGCGATATCGCGTTGTTAAGAGCACATCACAGCAGTGACTAATTTGCCGCCTCTGTCTGTTATATCTAACGGACAATATAGCAAAAATGTGTAATTCGTATATTTCCGGTAGTATTCAGGCTCCAATAGACTCGCAACGACAATTATTTCATTTTACGATATTTTATTGATGTTATTAAGACAGAGATATTTGATTTATATACCGTACGCGACGATAAAACCGTTGTTAACGATTCTAAACAGAGTTCGGTTAAACGTATTTTGAAATGCCTACATCGTTTTTTCGATTATCGTATTATATTCGGAATAATGAAAAAAAAAATAACCGACTTTGCACTCCGAAATATGTTTTCCTTTTTTATTTAATAATAGGCGCTTTGATTCTAAAACCAAAATTAAGCGAGTTTCACTCAGTCGATTTGAATAAATATAAATTTACAATTATGTATTAACTTGCAATTACAAAATAATCATACAACTGTCCGTTTATTTTCATCTCAAATTCTATTAGAATTTTACGATTTCCATCAAAATTTGCACTTAAAACGCGTTAAAGCTGTATCTCTGTATCGACTTTTCAATCCTGCAATATATTACGAGATTCTGGGCGCAATTATTTTTATTTTTTTGTCCGTCTGTGAACAATTATTTTTATCATAAATATTGCTCTGATCATCAACTCCAGTGGTGGTTTCCGGTAGCAAATTTTGTTTAGTAGGTAAATCGAGGAGAGGTCATTATACGTAATAATTGGGGAAAATGGAAATATTTACACGATAACGAGGGGAGGGGGAGAGGGTTTACCCATATCTTTTTGTCGGGACCGGAAAATTGTGTCCGTTAGGGCAGGTTTACACTGTATAGCCGGACACGGCCGATAATTCACGGTCGGCTACGAGTGAACGACGGTATGATAGTTAAATTCGGAAGACGGCGGCACGCCGTATATTATATTAAACGTACCCGTTTATATATATACGTATAAATAAAATATTATATGACAGACGTAGACGTGTATAATGCGCGAACAAATCGGTCGGGGTGAAAGCGATGAGCAATTTTCACTCAATTATATACACAACCGGACGGGACCGCGGGCGAACGCGAAATATTCAGGAAAAAAAAAAAAATTAAAAAAACATACTCGACATATTTTATAAACGCGCGGGCGACGAATCGCAGAAGTAGCAATAATAAATTTTAATTTTCTACGCTAAATTATGAAAAATAATTGTGCACCGGTAGAAACGTGTACATTTTATATATATATAGTAAAACTATAGCCTAACCCCGAGCTTCGTCGCAACAGGGGCCGGCCACTGCGATTCTCTACGGGAGCAAAAAAAAAAAAAACATCGCGCAGAAAAAAAATATGTTCATAGGGAATTTCTTTACGAATTAGATAATATATATTGAAATCGTATAAAAAAAAAAAAAAAAAACCGCACGTCCTTTTCTTATATTAAACGAGTTTACAGTTTTATTTTAAATTCTAAACGTAGCGTAGAATCTATTGGTTTTACTATGATGTGTGCTGTTTTTTTTTTATTATTATTTATTTATTCCCTCTGCGAAGAACTTTTCTACCAGGAATTTTGATAAGATAAAAAAACGACAAAGGAGCTGTTTTTGTAGCATCTTGGATCCAGTAGGTGGTTTTTCGATTTTCCTTGTAACTGTTCGAGTTGTTTTTGTTTTATATTTGGTTTTATGCGGATTAAATTTGTTTTCGTTTTACAAAAACGCTCGAAAATAAGTTAACACAAAGTTTACCGTAAGTCGATGATAAGACAGATCAAAATTGAATTTACCCTCTATCATTGGCATACTTTTACTTTACCCATACAAGCGGCGTGTATAGCGACGATAATATTGTCCGGCATAGATCGGGGTAGGGGGAAAGTTTTTCATTTATCAGCAATTACCCGTCGCTTTATTATAGGTAAAACATTTAAGCAATTGAAAATTGTGTTCTATCAAAAAAAAAAAAATATATATAATAATAATAATAATAATAATAAAAAGTCTTGCGGGGAAACCGTAGCGTTCGTTAACGAGCAAGAACTCGAATGCGTTGCGTCGAAAGTAAGGCGAGCGCGGAAAAAATAAAAATGCGTTTTTGAAAATTATAGTCTGACGACGACGCGTCGTCGTCGGCGGAGACAGGTTTAAACAGCCTCGGCAATCATCGTCTCGCCGGAACCGGCCGCCGTGTATTTCTCACAACGTTATATTATTATTACCGCCCATATATTGTGACGAATAATAATAATAATAATAATAATAAAAAAAAAAGTAGCAGCAATGGTTGTTCCCGGGCCGGAATATATCATCGTATCCACTCGCCGGCCAAAATAATAATATATTATTAATATAATAACATAAGTGTTCGGAATCCGATTTATTATTATTAGCCATAGATATGATTATCAACTGTGTTCCGAACGACGGGTTTCCGACGGTTCTGTTCATCTCAATTATAGCATTTTTATATGGAGTGGAGGAAGGGCGGAGTTCGAATATAACTAGTTATCGGTATAAAATCATTAAATATTATTATACACAATAAGTTTTTGAATAGAAAGGTAATAAAAAGGCAAAAAAAAAAAAAAAATGTATAAATATATATATATATATATATATATATATATATATCATCGCTGCCCACCTCGCACAGGAAAGCGTTAGTAGATATAGGCCACTGATAAGGTAGGAAAATGATAGAGAGGAATTTAATTTATATCTGTACGCAACGACAAATATCATTGCTAACGAAAAACGTTCAATTTCGTTTTCATTCATATCACCAAGGAGACCAACAGACGTAAATCAACAAAAATAATACAATTTTCGTATCGAAAATACTAAAATATCAGTTTTTGGCGGTGGTGGGCCGGTAGATATTGTATGATTAAAAATAGCTTATGATACTATACCGATCTAGCTGGCCCACCCGGCGTTCCCCGTGTGCCAATAGAACAATTATGCTACGTTGAATGATAGGATTTCTATTAACTACACAGACTACCTTTTTCTTTGTTTTAACTTTTTTTTTTTTGAAGTCCGAACCTCCAAGGTAACTCATAAATAAATCAACGAAAATAATACGATTTTCGTACTAAAATCCAATAACCCCGTGTTGGCTCCTTCTAAAAATTAAATTCGTGGATAAAATATAGCTTCTGTTACTCTGGGATAGTGTAGCTATCTATTAGTGAAAGAACTATTGTTTGTGATCGGTTCAGTAGTTCCAGACATTACCTCCGACACACAAACAAACTAATTTTACCTATTTATAATATTAGTTTAGTAGATTATATAAAGAAGATATCGTCGAATCGATAAATATCGCGAAAATATTTATAGTGAATTGAGACGGGACGGCGGGCGTTGCGCCAGCCTAGTGTATTATTATAATAAATAATTATCTGCGTAGAAATTGGTCGTTGTTCTTATATCGCAGGTACGTTAAAATAACATTATTTATTACATATACCGATGACGAAAAGAGACCATCGTTATAATATCAGATTAAAATTTCCATCGGGATATCGTCCGAGCTGGCGCTTGCTTTCGCTGGCGTGAATCGGAGAGAACAAAAATCAAAAAAAACAAAAATGGCAACCATTCACAGAGTACGAAATATTAAATTACACAAATATGATACACACGGTACGTATCGGATGGAAGGAAAGCTGGGTTTGTAATATTTTAGCCGTCATCATCGGCGACGGTATCGAATCGAATAGTTATGGCGGCGACTTATCATCCGAAAGCACCACACTATATATATATATATATATATATATATTATAATATAATACATACGATTCATATATTTCACCGGAAAAAAAAAAAACACCAAATCGTCATATATATAGTGTAGGGAACCAGTAAAAAAAAAAAAAACCGAAAGAAAAAATACCGAACGGTATCTACTTAGCGTCACGGGTAGGCAACTGTTGTAGGTGAGAAAAAGTTGGTACAAAAGGTTATTTTTTTCTTTTTAATTCAGTTTAGTTTATAATATACCTATATCAAAAGGAATCATATAAATCATTTTTGCACAGAAAAACTTTTCCGAGTGAAGCGCGGTTTATTGACTAATTCCATATAGAAATTTAAGAATCCGGCGTAGAGACGTCGATAATTTTTTTTAAACTGTTTCACGGTAAAGTACCGCCACGTGTTTAAAGGTACGGCGCGTGAGTATATTTTGAGAACTAACCGAAGAATAAAAAAAAAAAAAAAAAAAAGGCTTACCGAATAATAAATCGATTATTATTATTATTATATATACACCGTCGCGCGTTCAATTCTCTGTAGATATTCAATTGTGGCCGCCGCTATTGGTCTTGTATATGGAAATTAAAAAACTTCACCTGTATACTATAAAACGAATAATAATAAAAACTATTTGTTTCCCCCCTTACAACAAATACCGAATAAAATGATAATACATCGACACATACGTCCCGGACACTGTATTGTAATACGGTTTAATTATAGGGTACGGTACGATACGCGGCTAGGAGCACGAGTGGTCAGCGGTGAGGAGAACGCCGTCGACCGGGCCCCGCCAAACGTCGTCGAGCGTTCGCTACCAAATGGAATGGAAAACGAAACACACCGACTGCAGACCGCGGTGGCGGGTACGTAAAATAATAGTTTTACCTTTCGCGCGTGAACTCGAACGCAAGTCGTTTGTAACGTACGCGCGCTTGAGATACGGTGGCGTCTAATCAATTTTAATTTATTTTATTTAGTTCCCTCCCCACAACACATGCGGGTAATTAGTAATTATTATATTATTTACACAGTTTAAAAAGAGCGAACCGAACGGATAATAATAATAATAATAATAATGACGGAGATAGGCGGAAAACCGCACGAGCGCACGCTTTTGGCGGAAAACCGTTATTTTTGTTTTTGAATAACATAATAATAAGATACGGTTCAACGATTAAAAAATTCACCGAACTCGAATATATAATAACTCAGTCATTAACTAGGTTATTATATTCAATTAAACATGTAATAATAACTCGTGCAACACTTGTTGTTACAATCGTATTCTGTGCCTAGTGTCGGTTCTATATGGGGGGGGGGAGGAATCAGGAAGTCATCCGACTCACAGTAAATTTTTGCTGGTTAAAATTGGCCTCTTATTAAGTGTTTAAGAATTAATATATATTATTTGTTTGTGTAATAAAAATAGAAAAGTTATTCAATGTTTACGATAATAAATACATAAACTATATATTTAATTTACTAAAATATAGTTCTTATTTTTTAGCCGTAAAACGTAGCCTCTCAGAAATAAGATGACCTACCGAAGTTCCCTAACTCTGGGCCCGTCGCTGTCTACGCGGCTAAATTTTTAATATTATTACGATTTTGATATTAAGGAACACAACATTTAGTGGCGGTTATAAGAATGGGAGGGGCGACAGTATTAACATCGTTGAATTTATCCGAGTACAATTTTATTTCGAGTGTGTAATATAGTTTTAGCAAAATTTTGAAGAAAAATCAGCTTATATACGGACTTTTCAATCTGTGAGTCCCTTATCACTTTCCCCGGTTCAAAGAGCAACATTGAAATCTCCAGTTATTTGCAAACTATTCCTTATTAAATGCAAAAAATTGTTTTTTTTCTTTTTTAAACAAATTTCTACAGACACCTTTTTACTAGTTATTTGGTTATATTTTTAGTTATTTTAACATAGAGTGATGTGAGCATTTTAATATTTTTGCCCCCTGCCCTTAAACGACAAGTATAACTGCTACAGTTAACATTACACATACTTAGGTATATAGCTTAATATATATTATCAAAATAGAATACTGTAGGATTTTACTTTATCAAGTTTGCCGGGTAAACGTCGATTTGTATTAACTATCATACGAACTTACTAAAAACTATGCAGTTAAAAACAATGCTATGAAAAAAAAATACGTTAAACCCGCGGGGAATGCGTATAAACGAGACAAGTATTATTATTACTATTAAATTGCGGTCAATTATGTTAACCCCGTAGAGAAAAAATAAAATAAAATATTTTCTACACAAATTCGTGAAGGGTCATTCTCGACTTTCTCTGTTTCCATAAAAAATGTCGAAATATTGCCATTCACCATTTGCGGAGACATATACGTCAATGATAATTGATAATTTTATTAGAAATATCTCATCATAAAACGTACATCGTAAAACTGTTGCCATACGCCATTGATTACTGTAGTGTGAAACGTACATTTTGCAAAATAATAATAATAATAAATAAATATATAGAGAAATCCCTTCCGAAAAAAAAAAAAAAAATACCGAATCCATCACTGCAATACATTTGAATCGTAAAAATCCACAGCTACACTGCTGTTATTGCGTGTAAAATAAACATTTTCATTTTATATACCGAAATAAGGACACACAAATATGATTTGATTTGTTTCTTTTTTTCTGCCTCTCTTAAACATTGTCTACTGTTGCAGACAAGTATATAGGTACCTAGCTGTACCTACTTCTTTGAATATTTTTCGACAATCAAATTTGTCACACATCAAACTTATATATTTATTGTATTCTTTTTAACGAGGACTCTTATAATATTGACTAGAAAATCGGTTATTGTTCGTTTACCTACATATAAAATAAAAGTGAGATAATCATTATAACATGATTATACACTTTAAATTATAGTATAGGTACAAATTCGACATAATTTCAGAAACACGTATATAGTTGGAGTGCGAGAGGAAATTGGTAATGATGGGTGTAGATATAATAACAATACATTTAAATAACCGCTACGCACGATGATGGCGGGTGCAGACATAATATAACCAAATTATTTATATACGTGTAAAATTTTATTAATTTTCACTTGGTACAGTATAGTTTTAAACAGAAGTGATGGTACACCACCGCCGTCCAATGGTTTTTTTTTTAAACATTACACTTCCCCCCTAAATTAATCATTTATAATTATTATTATTATTATTATTGCCGTATTGAAACTACTACGTGTAGCGGAAATATACGCAAACGATTTCTATTCGTATATAATAATTACTTCTACGGAGAAAATGATTATACTCGAAGATTTGAATACCTAACTGATTTGTAATTAATTTGTAATTAATTTGTAAGAAGCTAAGCTACAACGTATAGGTAATTCGGAAGAAGAATCGCATAGACTTACTAATTGACGGATAGAAATTCGGCATGGTTTTCATTATAAGAATATTATCTCACTACGGAAACTACGAATGGAAATGAACAAGCGAATTATTTACATATTGTTATGGCAGTTACTTATTATTATTATTATTATTATCTACTAAATGACCATCGCGATTGAAATGCAGTATACAAAAAATAAAATAATTAAATCTTGTGCAAAATGTGAAATGGTATGTAGTATAATTATAACACAAATAAGACCGTGTCGAGAGTTTATTAAAAATAAAAAAAAATAGGAAAAATTGGGATTTTGTGGATTTAGGAAATACATTTAAAAACGTTCTCGCCACCGTTAATAAATTCCTCTGTATAGGTAGGTATCCGTACACTATCCAATTAAAAAAAACGATTTTATAAAAAGAGTACCGGGTTGGGCAAAACGAACGTTCGAATATAGTAACAATATTATGTGAAATTATTCAAATTAAATTACGTACCTATAGATGTAAAAATCATTAAGATTCTATATGAAAACTGCAAAATAGTACAATTAGTATTCATATATGTTTATTTGGTTTTAACTCATTTATATTAATAAATTAAAAAAAAAAAAAATATTTTTAATTAAACTAAATCATTTTTCTTCGTGGTATTCAGAACGGAAAAAATAATATATTTTTTATAATTATATTTTTAAATATTATTTTTATAGTTAGTAACAGTTCATAAAATATAGGTCAACTAACTGCAATTACAAAATATTATGCATTTTGATTTGTATAAACATATATGTCAACATTTTAAATCCGTATATTATTAACTTAGTTCTGGATTCGAACAAGGTAATCGCGCAAAGAAGAAAGTTTTAATGTACGATTAATATAAGCCCCGTACATTTGAGCGTTATAATACTTCGAGATTAATTGGTTCGTTACTACTTCATGGATATTTATTATTCTACAAGGTAATCTAATAAATAATTAGGCGTTAATTTACTTAATTTATACATTATATAAAATAAAAACTGCATACAACGCACCATGGGTAAGCCACTGTTGTAGGTGGTAGTTGGGCAGGTATATAGGATATATAGAGTAATTTAATTTATATCTTTATGTAACGGTAAATTATTACAAATTAAAAACGATTCTGAGCTAAGCTTGGTTATACATGTTCAGATAAATTTAAACTGAAAATTGTATTAGTTTTGACAAAATAAATTATAGCTATTCGTGTTTTTAATGATTTTTAACATACATTTGAATTTAAAATGCTGATAAAAATAAATTACTGAATTAGTATCCAAATAAAAACTAGACAATTTCAAATAACTATAAATAACTCGAATAACGTCAAAATATTTTAAAAACTCCACCATGTCTAGAAACTGCTAATATATTTGTAATCTGTAAAATTTCCAAGTTTTTACGGTTTTTGGTAAACTGAATTTCGGCAAAAAAAAAAAAAAAAAAACAAAATCGAAAATACCAAAAACCGTTTTTCTCAATTATTAAAAAACCGATTAGAAGGAAAATCAAAATATGACCTCCCGAATGCACCAACAAGTTCCAAAATGCTACAAAATTGTTGCCCGGAGACCCCCAGAAGAATTGAATAATATAATTATATAATTATGATTGAAGGTACGAGAACTGTATTGGATGATTCCGTAACTCGTATATGTATTTGTAATAATTTATAATTTGAGTTATTATAAACCAAACCAACAGATTGAAAAAAAAAACAACACGGAATCGTTCACGAAAGGTTAATAGTAATTAATACAAATACAAATGTAAGTTTTTAATAATAAAAAGATAATCATATTAATTAATTTTAAACTAATTCGATACATATAATGTTATTTTTTGATTGTGGTTTCTTGCCGAAATCTAAAATGTTAAAACTAACGTATTTACGTGTATAAATTACGTGAATCTGCATTAATTTATATTTTTATAATTATCTCGATCGTTATGTGTTATACAATTATAGTAATTATATAAGCGTTTGCTTATAGATAATGTTAAAAATTTAAATTAAAAAAGAAACCATATTAAAAATTTATAAAACGAATATATACATAAATCGTATGTATGATGTATTCATAATTATGCATAAGTTCCTATAGGATGAAAAAAAACCCAACACAATACACAAGATTGGTAAAATGCTAATATAAAGCTGCAGCTAAAACTAATAATGAGATAATTAGTTTATCGAGTTGAAAATAATTTTAAAAAGTTTTTGGGATAAAACTTTAATATTTAAATTAAACGCATTAGGTGGTAAATATTAGTTGAAAACGTTAGTTTGGTGAAAATGCGCAAGAGCCAAACATGGACATAATCGTACGTCACGTAAATCGTTTAATTATCAGAAGACATAATGATATATAGTTAACCGTATTTGATATTTCCGTTTTTATTTTGTGTTCATATTTTCTTAAATTTAATTCGTTTTTCTCTCTCAATATTTCGTTCTAAATTTAAAGTTATAGCGTCAATATTCTTTTTCTCTAACTTAACAGCTCTTCGAGAGCTTTGGATGTCAACACGACCCTTTCCATCTGTCTTTATCTCTAATACATTCTTCCCAATCAATATATCCAATTTTATCCAGAATTTATTTAATGTCTAACCAACGTTTTCTGTGTCTACTCCCTTAACCATTTGCCTGTCGGTCTCTATTCTGTAGCTGCTATGATTCTTGATTCCGTTTTCATTTTCCTTGCGTATAGCATGTTCAAACTTCAAACCATTGCAGTCTCTTTCTTCTTTTGATCAAATTTGTTATCTACGACCGATATGTTAGACCAAGTATTAAATATAGTATATAGGACAACGAATTAGTACTACAATAATTGTAGTGCTATTTTTTTATTTATAGAAATACAATTAGTATAATAAGAATCGTCTAAAAATGTAGTATCAAATGGATTAAATTTTGGATGTATATACTATAGTATAATATAGTCTATAGAAAGTGCTAATTAATATAAGTATACAGTGAATTATGGGTCTACTTATTTTCCTCTGGATTTTAAAAAAAAAAAAAAAAACCACATATATTCCCGTTTTTCCGACCCCCATTATTCAGAAAACTACAAGGAAAAAAATGACCTCCCCAATGCACCTATTAGACGAAATTTGCTACCAAAAAGTTCAATTTTTGTGTTTCCCTCTATTTTTGTAAACAATATGTATTACGACCACAAACAATAACTCTGCGTGACGACAAATAAACAATTTAATGTCGATATAAATCACCGTGTTTAAGAAGTGTTCATTCAGTTTCTACATTTAAATTGCGTGCAAATTAAAACAATTACAATAATGCTCATATAACACGGATGAACAATATTACGCATTTAATTGTTCATGTTTTAAAATAACGCAATAATATATAAAATGATTTCTTTCTATTAAAATGTATTTAAACTGAAATTTAAATGCAAACGTTAAAGGTTTTCTAAAAAAAAAATTTAAAAAAACTCGCTCTAATTATAATAATATGGTTTTAGTACCTTAGTTTTATAAATTATAAAATATCTAAACGATCGTTTAGACTCAAAAAGGCCACGCTCGTGAATGTTTTTACAAATCTTAACAAATAGTTGAATCGGTTTGGATTTTTATATTAAATTTTATCATATTATTTTATATTAATATTAAGTCGCACACGAATTATTTTTTTGCTGAAAACATACTCTATATGAAATAATACGATTACAATAATGTTTTAATTATGTAAAGCACAAAAAAAAAAAAAATCGAAATCGTTTTTGAGCAAAACATAAAAATAGGTCACGCGCAGGCCACTTAACCAAACACGAATAATGTGCATATTAATAAAACTAATTCTAAATGCAATAATATTTAAATAATAAATGTAGGTTTATATAGTAAATGCGTGACATAGAATTCGATATTTCGAATCGAACGATATATACATAGTTTATTTAATTGCAGCGTGCATTATAATAATATCTGTTGAGCGTAATAGTAATACGTCCGTTTGTTTTTCCGCGGGAAATGATTGGACGTCGTCAAACGCTTGATAATACGTACAGTATTATTACTGCGGTTTCGCCGGAGTTATATAGCAGATTAAGAAAAGATTAGGTTGGATTAGGGTCGAGAGTCTGAGGATAAATCGTGGGTGTGTATATTGTAAAATATTACAGGTGATTACTGGTTTCTATGCGATCGACAAACACCCAGCCACAACGGTGCAATTTGTACTTTGCGCTAAACGGAGGCCGCCGTTGAAGGAAAAGGGAAGTTATAAAGTGTACCTTGGCGATTTCGTTTTAATACCGAATGCGACAAACGTACAAGTCAAATCGAAGTACCGTTTTCCCCTCGTTTGCGAAAAGAAAACTGGGAAAATCCGCGTTACCGGTAATAATGTGCACTGCAAACCACGTTTTGTTTACCTAGGTTGTCGTTTACGATGATAATCCGCAGGTGTACACGCGGCGGGCGTTCGGTCTTGCACGAAAATCCTGGCCCGGCAGTATTGTAGGCGCGGCGACGAGTCGGCGAATAGATAAAAAAAAAAAAAAAAAAAACTCGTACGAAAGGATAAAATCGATAAATCAACGATTTATATTGATATTTGTTATTATGACGCGTTAAGAACACCACACGGCGGTAACGAGCCGACGAGCGAACGCGGCGGACGACGGTTCGTAATAAACGACGGCTTCTAAAATCGTTGTTGTTATTATCGCTACTATTGTACCGTCGGAGCGGTAAGCGAAGGAGAGGAATCGGAACGGCGGAAAACCAGTACTCCTCCCCCGAAGACGATAGCGCGACCCGTACGCCGCCGATTACTCGACAAAACGGAATGCCACTGCCCCGCTGCTATTATGTACAATATTTACCGCGCGCGCGATGATTGGTTTTTATTCTTTTCTTTTCTATTTTTTTCTTACCTATTCGCGGCATTGTCGTCTACCTATAAATACGCGAACATGTTTCTTTTTTTTTTTAATATCCTCTCGTCCAACTCGCGGGGATAGATAAAAGGCACTAATGTTTTCGTGATAGTGACCTGTTTCGATCACGGCGAAACACGCCGCCGCCGGCCCGTCATTTCCGTTCGTCATATCGCTTTACCTATAACCTAACCGCGCCGGTATATCATTAAAGTCGGGATAAATTACAAAAACAAAATCATTATTTCAAATTAAAATGTAATCAAATTACGTTACGTGTTATAGTAATAATAATACAAATAAAAAAAAAATCGGATGGACAGGATGTAGACGGGAATTCAATAGTTATCCGTACTCGACGAAAAACGATTAGGAAACCGAGTTCGGTTAAAATATTTTGATATATTATAGTTGAAAGTTATTAGTATTAATTTGTAACTAAAAAATAAACTCTGATTGTCCGAATTGTTGTGGATTTGTGTGGAGCCAAAACAAAAGTTTTATTCACGTGAAATTATTGAAAAATAGCAAAATGATTTCCATAAAAATTTTAACTTTAACGCCCATAAAGATAAATTACTACGTTACGCTCAACTTGGTTTTTTCTTTGACTGCAAAATTGTTATGACACAAAAGTACAACTTATGGATAACTTTGTGTAAAATGTTTGGGCATTTTTACTCGGCCAAAAAAATTTTATCCGCATAAAATCAAATTACAAAAATTGCCAGAATATTTTAAAAATTTGTCCACGCCTAGTAAGGTATTCTGTGGAAATTTCAAATCTTTACGATTATTTTCTAACCGAATAAAAACAATAAAAAAAAAAAAACAAAATAGAAAATAAAGAAACTTTTATTGCCGTAAATTTTTTGTTTTTTCTCAATTATAAAGAAAACTACAACGAAAATAAAAAAATAAATCTTTCAATGCACAAACTAGATCTAAAATTCTTTAAGAAAAGGAGCTACACTTGAAAATTGTAGTAAGATTTTTGGTAAAAAAGTTGTTCATGGACGGAGAAAAAAACACACGCATGATATAGTAAAGCCAATACATTCCTGGTTACATTCAGAATCTAAAATAGTAATCGAAATTACTTCTACGTTACGTCATATTTTGATTTTAAAAGTAGTATTTTAAATGTAAATTTTCTTTGTTCTTGTTGATAATGCTCGAATTGGTGTATATGTACGCGAGATGGAATTATCGGGCAATTATAATATCCGACGAGAAAAAAAAAAATAGATGAATAAAAACAATGATGATTCAAAATCAAACTAAACTTGCTTAGGTTGTCTTATTTTTGGAACATTATTTTATACGATTTAAAACAATTATGTTATACGATATTCCTAAACACTGGATATTGGCAACGCCAATATATAAAGTATAATTTCTTACTTGCAGTTGTTAGTTTATTACCATAATTATGGTTCGGCTACGACGAAATATCACTTGTGCGTGTTAATAAACAATACTATATAATAACCGTGTGCCTCTAAACAATAAAACAAAATACGAGTATCCATAATACTGTTAGTAGAGTGAAAAAACACTGTACAATACAACACTGCCTATGTTACAAATCCGACCGTAATATCTAATAACCACATCCAGGGTTTAAAGTGGAGGAGGGCGACGCAAGGGCACTCGGCCCCCTACGCTCAAATCTATAACATATTCTTCAAAATAAGATACATAATTTGAAGCCCTAGCTGTAAGTTGAATCAAAAATAATTGTTCCCCTGTTCAAAGCAATAATTTATTTTTGAATGCAATGCTAAATTATGTTATAATTAATTGCGTACCGATAGTGCTTCAAAAATAAATTAAAAGCAATACAACAATTTAAATTCCGAGCTCTATTGAAATTCATTCATTTAAAGTTGACTTCAAATTCAAGGTAATAATGTACAAATATAATTGAATTCTCATAAGGCTAGACATTTTGACAGATACGTAAAAAAGTAGCTTACTTACTAAGTTTCAGAGCAGAGCGAAGAAGCTATTTGTTATACAACTATGTGTTGTTTTTATATTTTATAAATATATAAATTATATATAATAAATATATTTAATGCTCAACAAGTTGCATACAACAGGGTTTTGGATAGGTAAAGATACTTAAACATTAAAAATATGTAGGTACCTATAGGTACTTTTAAGAGGTCTGATATCCGGAGTAACACGAGCAACTTTTAAAAACCAAGAAGAAATTTGAATAAGTGTTAATAATAGGGCTGTTTAAACTTTATAAATTAGGTATCTAAAAAGGCTTTTTATATACAGGAAGATATTAAAACCCATTGCAATATCTCCTGAAAATAATCAGATTCTGTTAGTTTTTTTATATGTCTCACAGAGGTAAAGACTATAGATGAATATCTGTAACAATATTCATGTAACAATTATATTTTATGTTTTTGGAAAATAATAAAATAAAAAGATTTTTTTTTACCAAAAACATATAAATATAATTGACACATATTTGTAGATCTAATACTGTTTTACTAATAAAACAATAATCCTAAATAATCATTACGAAACGGTGAGAAAAAAAAACGCCTGAAATATGAATCGATAGGCAACAAAATAGAACGAGTGTCGATTTATACCTTTTGTAAATTATCATTTATACTTTGGTTTGTTTGGCTAATATAATAATTAATTAAATTTACGCTGAAGTACCTTCACTGGTTGGTTCTTCCTACAAGTCACGCAAACCACCATATAAATAAATACATCAATTATGCTTATTATACGAGTTTATGTATAGATTGTGTAATTTCGAAATAAAAATTTAAAAAAAAAAAAGTTTGTTTAGCAAAAATAAACATAAACGTATTATATATTTTGAAACCGAATATATTAAAAATGGAAAAATAAGTAATAATACGAGTTGAACAACTTTTCTGGTTTTTATTTAATTATAATAATATGTTTTCTGCGGTTAGTCTACAATTAATCAATCTGTAGTTAATATTGGCCTAAACATTTCAAATTAATTGTGTGATAAACCTGTACAAGTGATTAAAAGTAATTTTATAAACTTAAGTTTAAATATGAACAATTTAACAAATTAACAGTATACCTATAAGCATTCTTAGGTTTTGTAAAAATTACTTTAATAGAGAAGATACTTGGTTATCTCGCCGACTGAACAAGTACTCTATTATAGTATAATTACAAAACATAGACCAGTCTTTATTTTTTTTTTTTTATCATTGTGCATTGTGTAAAACTGTAAAATGTATACAAAATACCCTAGTAGTCGTGTTCTTGACTTGTAAGACAAAACATACAAAGTATAAACTTATACTGTGTATTATGCTTACAACACGTACACCATATTATATTGTAGGTATATCATTATAATTAAATTATTTTTTCAATTTTCCACTTGTACAAGAAATAGGATCGTGTGTACTAAGCTGATTAATGATTAATGATTTATTTTCTATATATTTAATTTTATGTTATTTATAGTAAGCCGTTATTCGCAGATACTGATAAGTGACCTATGAGTTTTGTCATTGGTATACAGCAAATGTAGAAAAAAAGAACTCCGAGTACAATCATATTATATAAAAAAAAATGCATAACACAAAAATACAGACCCTACAATACATTATTACTGGTTTACAATTATAAATAAAATTATTCAACCATAATTTTTTTTCAGTCATTTTTTGTTTATTTTTTTTATTGTACCAAAAAAGATTTATCTTCAGAGAAAATATTTTGAAAGATTAAATTAGTAATTGCATTACATTTTTATAGAAATTCTAAATATTAATTTGTTAATCAAAATATATTAACTATACGTATGTTGTATAGGTTTAGGATAAATGTTTTTAATTGTTATGCTTCTGGGGCAAACTACAATTCACATCCTCGTTAAACTAATAATTTGTTCACATACAGAAATTTAAACGGATAATAAGTATTAGTAAGAATTTTATTATGACACTTTATAATATTTATCAAACATAAATACGTTCATAAATTCAATATTACTTCTTTTGATTTGAGAATAATTTCTATAATATAAAATACTTTTCCCAATTAATTTTCTGTTATGGGAAATTTGTACGTTTAGCAAATAGAACCACAAATACAAATAAATTATTTTTTTGTGCAATATTTTGTATTAAATTTATTATTACTTATTTCTTTATTTACTATATTTTGAATATTTCTATTCAATTTTAATAAAGATAATAATTATATACCTAATATTGATGGCACAACACCAGTAAAAATAAATAACTAAGTTATTATTATGAGTTGTATTATTACCTATTTATTTATACACAATTTACTAGAATGACACTAAGAATTGCAAAGATGCGTACAAATGCATCTCCTAAATTAGAGCTTAAATTTGTTCAATCAATATTATATAATTGATAATAATAATTTTAATAAAAGATAATATACAAACAATAATTTTTTTTGTATTCATGGTTCAAATTGTCCAAACCTGACCAAATTACCCGGGCTATGTGGACATTGCACATAACATATCCTTACAAATGTATTAATTGATAAGCCAGGTGAACAGGGAACAATGTTTACAAATAATGGGTGGGTTTTGGGTGCTATAATGTAATTGTGTATACTGATTACCAGCCATTTGTCAATTGTTTCCAATGTATTCAAATTCGAAAAAAAACACTATACAACCATGTAATAAATATAGCATAGTAAAGTACTTTATATAAGTAAATAAATTTAGATGGATGTCTGTATATTTTTAAATATTACTCATCGAATTTGGTTAAATGCATCAAACAAATTTGTTTCAATAGTTTGGTAACCAAATTTAAATAATTGTTTAAAATCATCAAGAGAGATCAATGACAAACAGTTTATAAAATTAACATATAGTAAAAGTCTCTCCATTATTTCATGATAACTAACTTGATTAATAACTTTACGAGTACAAATTAATGTAATTGTATTTACATTGATAATTGATACTCGACACAGTAATACAAATTAAAATAAATATTATGGAGTCATATTAAATAACTACCTATTATTTTGAACATTTCTTACCTCTGGGGCCATCCAGTAAGGTGTTCCAACTGATGTATCACGTCGACCCATTGTGGCTCCTAAATGAGAAGAAACTCCAAAGTCGACTAATTTCACTTGTCCATCTTCAGTTAACAATATATTATGTCCTTTGACATCGCGATGCATACAATGATTTTGATGTAAAAATGCTAGGGCCTAATAAAAAATAAAATTAATAAAACTGTTACAGTAAAAACCATCTATAGAGATATAGAAGGGGTCCAGTAAAAAAGGTAATTTATTAATCCATTGGGAATGTGTACAAATTGATTTTTTTTAAATTTAATTAATTCTAGGGGCTAATATGAGATTCAATGTTGTTGTTTTTACTTACAAACGCCATTTACAAACAGTTTTTACTTAAAATAATCTGTTTTTTAACAAATACAATTTACCTGCAAAGTCTCATGTAAAATGTATGCAATTTGATCTTCAGTTAATTGTTTTGACTGAATTTTTAATCCATGAACCAAATCAGTCACTGACCCGCCTTGACATAACTAAAAAAAATATATATATAATAAATAAATTTTATTTTATTTAAAAAAAATTATTTCTATAAGAGTATACCATATATATATATTATATATAGTATAAAACTGATTCCAATTACTTGCAAAATTATTGAAAACTAGTATTTCTATTAGTAGGTATGTTCTAGTGTGGTCAATAGTCTTACTGTTATGAAAGAAACTATTTTTATTATATAACAAATTATATTTTTTTTCTAAATGTAAAATATTTAATATTTTGTTTTCGTTTTAACAGACTATTTCTGGTATCTATTACTATCTACTGTAACATAATATTAATGAAGTGCGCTTCAAATTTTGATTTAACATTTATCACAATGCATTCCAAAGTCTAGTCATTAAAAGAGATGTTAAGTTTTTTTTTTTATCCTCCATAAAATATATAGTAGGTACAACAGTTATTTTATACTCCTACATTTAGTTGAATGCTGTTTTGAATATTTAATACATTTTTTTCATCCCAAATGGCAAAAATAATAATATATGTATAAAAAATACATATTTTATTTAACATTGAACGATTGTTACAAATTAATTAAAAAATAAGAAACTAAATAATTTCAAATAGCTATAAATATCTCAAAAAAGTAAGAATATTTTGAAAATTATATCACATCTACAAAATACAGGTCTCTATGGTAAAATATAAAATATAACTATTTTTACCAAATTACAACATAAATTGATTTTTATCATGCTATTATGTAATTACTTTTTTTTTCTTTTAGTGTACTTAATATTATAAAATAAAAATGAAAAATATGATTATTGTAGTTAGCATCAGGTTTTTAGGTAATCACTTATATAACATAATACGTGTTAAAATATTTTATTTAATTAACATAGAATTCTTGATCAGATAATGATAAACATGTGCGATCATTATTACAATATTAATTATGTAAATACTGAATATATTATTATATAGTTAGTGAAGAAAAATAATTTTTTTTTAAAATTAGAAAACAAAATTATATATATTTTTTTTTTTTTGAAAGTTAACTTTTGGTGTTTATGAAATAAAATCAATGTTTTATTAGATAATAATAAAATAAATGATAATATATTGGAAACTATTAATTCTAGTGCGAACAATAAAAACCTAACGACACTGACCAAAGAGGAAGAATTATAGAAAAAATACTTGATAACAACAACAACATTAATATTCTCAACAATGGTCAAGCAACAAGAATAAGCGCTAGTACAGGAAACCTCTCGGCAATTGATCTTTCTCTTTCTTCGTCAACTATTACTCCTCATTTTGAATGGAACACAATGCCCGAGCTCTCTAGTAGTGACCATTTTCCAATTAAACTAACCTTAAAGTATACTAACCCTTGCGAAAAACCCTTTTTCCTCACCCGTAGACATAAAAAGAAATATAAACAAATACTGTACTGATCTGTGGAACTCACAGTGGCATACGACCACGGAAAATAAATTAAGAGAAATTAAGCACTCTGTCGAACTCTGGCCGAAATACACTGATCTTAACAGAAAGAATGAAGTAATTCTTAATCGACTCAGAATCGGTCACACGAAACTCACTCACGGACATCTTATGGCAAAGATAGACCCACCACTATGCCCAACATGCAATACAAACTACTCCATCAAACATATCATCATCCACTGCCCAAACTTCAACGAAGCAAGGAAAGATTTCAACATCCCAGACAACCTGTACGAAGCAATTGGTCCATTTTCAAATTTTCATAGCGTAATTCTATACTTAAAAAAAATTGAATTGTACAACAGCATATAAATATTTAATGTTGAAATTTACACCTGTAAGCTAATAACCTATGTAGTTGATGCTTAACTAATAATAAAAAAAAAAAAAAAAAAATAAAAACCAAAACGAAGAATTTTAGGATATTAAAGTTGTTATTATATTAGATAATTTTGACTAAAAATAGGTAGATGGTTAGACAAAATTTTATTAGCAATAACTCAAGTAGGTACATGGAAAAAAATATTTTATAAATTATAATGCATAAAACAATTAACGTATTATCTTTTAATGTTGTTTTATGAATTATATGAGATTAAATACTCAAGTTATCAATATTATTGTTGATTTGGTTCGAGTACACCTGATACAATATTGCTATAGAGTAAGTTTCTATTTTAATTTACTACAAAATGAAAACATTTTATTGAGTCATTGAATAAATTGATAGTATTGCGATTTTAAATTGTTTTACTTAGTATGATTAAAAAATAGGCACCTAATAAATATTTAAAATAATACTAGGTACTCACCTCCATAACAAACCATAGTTGATCGTTAAGTTGTTTGGAACCTTTGACAAAATAAATTCCATGAAACGAAGGAATGTTTGGATGCAAACTGAGATCTCTCAACGCCAAATATTCGTCTTCGATTTCTTCCTCGTTGCCAGCAATATCTTCTAATATTTTAATAGCGACATTTTCTCCTGAAATGATTATGACAATGATAATAACTCAATAATAATCATTCAAGCACACAGAATGTATCACTATAGGCAAATCTGGGCAGCAATTTCGTATAAAGTTATACAAAAGTTACATATTTTCAATTTGTAATTTGTACCCTTAAACAGGTAACATTATTTTTTCAGTTAGATTTATCACTATCAGTAACAATAAGTATATATAATTACTTTATTTCTTTGAATAACTTGTAATTAAACTCGGTTAACGTAACTGTACTCTGTAGCTAAAATAATTGAGTAATACACCCAGCTTTGACTATAGGTCAAATCTACAGAACACTTTTTCAGTCATATATAAAATGTATAAAATTATATCATTTTGTCGGGGACCGCGTCCGGGGTACGTACGGACTACAACTGTCCGTACCCGGATACCCGAGAACCGCGGAACGGACCGAACGCAATGTTATCGTTACCGGTCAACGTGTCTCTGGCTCTGAACACTTCGCCATACGTGCCCTCGCCGATGAGCTCGTCAATGGTGAACCGGCCATCTGGACTGGGCACAGAGTTCAGTCCGAAACGCTGGCACATCTTGTAGTAGTCCATCGCGGTGTCGGCTGCAACGGGCCAGAATCATCTGTTAATTATTATACCGAATATCACCCGCGTAAACCGAACGACGACTAAAACATCACTGGACGGGCGATCCGAGACGTTCGAGTGTCGGACCGGACCGTACCATAACCGCGGGAGCGATACGAGACATACGGCACACACGGCGGCGTGCGCGCGTACGTGTACCGTTTCCTTAATATTATCGCGAAAAACGTAACGAGAAACGACGCCAGTCGTCACACGCTAAAACAACGATAAACAATTTTGTAAAATAATAATAATAACAACAATAATAATAATATTACGGAATACGGTTTCGTTTCGATTTATTATCACGCCGAGTGGGCAGCCGTAGTGTGCGCTCTGCTCCGTGCGCTTGCGCGTGTGCGCGTGACCGCTCTCCCGTGTATATCAACAGGAGGTTGGGAAACGATCGGTTGGTAAACAAAAATCACCTGGTCCCCGCGGCGGCGTACGATTTTAATATCGTCGTTGTTATTATCGTTTTGTTATTATTGTTATTGTTATCCGTCTACTCGGTGCACATTCGTATAATGCGTTTTACAGCGATGCCATTATTACGCCGGGACCGCCGGAAATGCATTATATACACTAGCGCGCGAGGTTTTGATTTCGGCGGACCGGCAGCAACTACCTGTATTTACCGCGCCCGCTATATTGTACGATTAATATATTTGCACCAGTGGACGCAAACTATCTACACCCATCTACAACTGCACTACCTATAAATAACAATAATATTATATGCCATAGGTACTTGCTACGTGGTGATGCCACAGAAATAATCGTATAAATAAATTCCGCCTCGGGGCTGAGCATAAGGGCACGTCAAAAATCAAAGGTCGAGTGTCAATTTTAAAAGTTTCCTTTCTCTATCTGACACATATATGCACGGTGTTATACATTATCTATTTAGATATGTAGATCAATTTTTTATCTTCTATCTTATATAGATAAATGAGAAATAAATTATCTGAGATACATATATATATATATATATATATATCAGCATCGTCATGGAATTTAATGTTTTCAATATTTGAAAATATTCAATTTGTACACAAACAAATATTATTTTAAGGATAACTGGTATTATCGATAAACCTTATCATATTCTTCCCATTATAATTGTATTTATTTAATTTATTAATTATATTTAGTAACTAATATTGTTTACGTTAAAGTTTAAATTCTTTGATTTATATTCAACTATTCAACAACAAGAACACAGTTATATATATAATATATAGATTTTTTGTACGTGGGGGAGGTTTTTTTCGAAATATTATATTAGTATTAGATTATAATTTATTTATTTAATTTTATAACAAATATTTGTAATTAATTGATTTTTTTTTGTTATAATTATGATTATATATATATTTTTTTAGTCAAGTTAATTTAAACATGAAGTATACCATATAATTTCATTATAGAAATTTCAGTACAATGTTACTGTAAAGTATTTACATAAATTACTTTGTTTAATTACAATTATCAAAATCAATTTTTTTTTTTATTTATTACATTTTAATTATTTCACAATTTTTTTTTTTTTACATTGATTTTAACAATTACAATTTACAAGTTATAGTTTTTTTTTTAATTGATTTTATCCTACATAATAAAATATTTATTAGAAATGTACTATACCAGGTATAGGTATAGGTCCTATCGTCACATTAATTACACAAACATTTGTTAAATCTAAAAATGAACAATACATAGGTAAAGAAAAAATTATCTTTTATTTTGTCTAGATTAAAAGTTTCTTATTACAAATCAGATCTTTATCATCTAGATAAACATTATCTAGACCTTTATCTAGATAATTCAATTTTAATGTATGAAATAAGACAACATGATAATTGCCTACAGTATCTTTCAGATTGGTACTTATAAAAGTTAAAATATTTCAAAATTCTAGTAGCCACTGTGTGTCTAAATAGTGTGCCCATGGTAAATATTATTATTGGTTTGGATATTTGTAATGTCTTAAATCCATTTTAATATTGACAAATGTTGCAATTGTGTTTAATTCAATATGGCCAGAAACTGAAAATTGGTTTTTGGACAAAACCTAGTAAAATGGTTACCAGATCCGAATATGTGTGCGGAATTTAAATTGGGCCATCCTAAATATTATTAAATAGTTGTAATTTTACTTTTTCCCATAAAAATAAATTAACACACCCCGCTCTGGAAAACGAGTTTATTTTATAGATTATTATAATATTATAAAAAAATGATATTGTTGTACTTGAAATTACTTAATTGAGAATGAAACACACGGTACACTGTGATTTCCCACTCACTGTATATGCCACCGGTGAGCAACACACACCCATCCTGTTGGTAAATAGGCACGTCAGAATAATATTCTTCTGATATTTTTTATTCCCAAAGTCCCTCACTCGACCGCTGATAATAGTAGTAACGTTCATGACTATTGCGTTGTACTCGTATTAATATGTTCGTAATATAATAATATACCTACGAGTTTACGGGCACACGCTCCGTGCGCGAGCATTTAATATCATTTTTTTATTATAATAATTGTACTATTGTGCGCCGCCATGTGTGACCCAATACTCCCGGGCACCCGGGGCCGAGGGAACACGTATGAAATTGTATTATGTATTATTATACTTACAAAGTATACTTGGGCGGGCAAGGATTGGGCTGTATACGGTTTTCGGGACGAAATAATAAGAACAATTCTCACATGACACGTTTTCGTATAAATATATTATATTACGTACATATATAGTGTACGATATCGTGGGGATTCGTTCTAATGGACCCGAGGTGGCGGTATAATAATAATATATAAAGGTGTACACCTATTATAATAGTGTTTTTATTTTCCCACTTTTATTTCACGTCAAAAATGTGCGAGGATTTCTCCCCCCCACCCCCTCGACGGATAAATAATTATTGTCGCGTATATTATACCGTATAGTCCGTTAATGATGATAATTTTAAGTGCGGGCACAAAAATACAATACAAGTGTTATTATTATTATTATTACGTATATTATGTGGAGTACCGGACACACTCACTGGGAACATGAGAACTTTATAGTTTTTTGCACGTGCGCGCAGACGTCTAGTCGAAACAAGGTTTTTCGCATATTATATACGCGGGTTTGATGTTTAAAGCAATTTTTCACATTAGGTATTTATAACATAAACAAATAAAACAAATCAATAAAAAATAATAAAATAAACCCGGGTATACTTCGCACCATTAGGAGATGTACATATTTCCTGTTCCGGGGGGGGGGAATAAAACAGTGGCGTACATCCGCCTACCCGCAGTGTTGTGCACAGATAACTTAAAAATGATCTATATAAGATAATAGATAACCTCGTTTTTATTCTAGATATAAAAACAGATAACTGTTTTGTTTTTAATGATTTTTACAGAATGTAAAACCTGCGAAATAGTAAAATATAATTTTTTCCATATCCCTATTACCTATTCGATTTATGAATTATGATTTATTGATTCGTGTCTCATGAAGTCGTTAAAAATGAATAATAAACATTACATTACACCGTCAATCATAATACATGCACATATTTATAATATAGATTATTTATATACAATATAGATTAAATTAATAAATTTAAATACATAATTTCAAATTTTAATTGTTATAAAAAAACGAAAAACACGAAGTGAAATTAATTATCTAATTACCTGTAGATAATCAGATAATTAATTTTATTTATCTAGATAAGATAGACTGATAAATATTTTTATCTGGGTAAAATTATTTAGTTGACGCACAGCACTGCCTACTCAGCTACCCTCTACGACCCATCAACTTAAACAAATATCTAATGTTCCACTATTATCACTTTTTTTAATTTAAAATGTTAATCCGCGCCTATTGGGCAAATAAACCACAATCAGCAGCCCTAACAATATATACAAGTAGATCAGTAAACAGTTGTAAAGTTGCAAACATTGTTTGCTTTCGCTATATAGATATACCACACTAAAATTAACGTTTACTTATAGTTACGTTTTTAATAACTATTTTGGAAGTATTTTCAACTAGTTAAATAAATAATATTCCTTATGCTATCTTTAATATAGTTACTAAATATAATTGTTGCCTAGAAGCCTTATCTATATGTATACGATTAGAAAACGACATTTTTTTCACTTCTGTTTCAATTCATCGATTTAATATTACTGCACGTTTTTTTTTTTTTTTTGTAAAAATCACGTCTAAACCGACTAAATTGTATAACATCATACGGCGTATACGTCTGCCATGCTATTATGATATCTTTTTTCTTTCGTATAACCATTAGGGAACCATTAAAAAAAAAGATAAATTTAAATTTAAAATCTCAACTTCGAGATGTTGTTGGAGGTCGGACTTTTGCATATGTCCACCAAGGTTTAAAATTTAAGTCCTACTACTTTGTATTACCCATTATTTTGTATTTATGTTTATTTTGTCCAAAACCCACATGAACATTTTTACTATCGAAAAAGTACCACGTATTAACATATTATTAAAAAAAACTCTTGAGGGATAGTAATGTTCCATCAAAATAGCTCCCGTAATATTATGTAAAAACATATATTAATTATTATACTCTTGTATTTCTACCATTACCGTATTTTTCGTGTGATCATTACACAAACAATACTATCTGCAAAGGTACTCACAAATTATTGAAATACGGTTTTGAATATTACCAGTCAGCTATTATTCTATCAAGAACCTTTAAATTTACAATCAACCGTAATGGAGTACCGTGATCACCGTGATGGAGTAACATTGAGTTTTATAAAGTTTTAGTTTTTTGTTTATAATTAATAATAACTGAAACTTTATAAAAAGTTCTTCATATATAATAAGTGGTACATGAGAAAAAATAAATAAGTAAAAAAAATAATAAATAAATACTAAAATATAACTAAGTTTTACAAGGAGTTGAATTTTCGGTTTTAAAAAATAATCAAAGCTAAACTACAACTAGGAGGGTACCAAGTACTATATTTGATAGGCCCCACTGAATAATTAGTATAATATAAAATATTGCAAAATAATTTTACTAGAATTCTTGCGCACTCATGAAGTGCGAATATTTGAATCGTATTCATTTTGAATAAATACGTGATTAAAATAATATATTATAATCAATATCATAATAATAAGTACCTAAAGTAGTTTTTCAATATTATATATTAAATTATTCTGGAATGATCCTATAATATAAAGCTTCCACACACCCACCCGATAAATTATTAATTTATTACCTACTGTAATAGCTCACGACAATAGAGCTGATATTGCTAGTAAAATTTGCATTTTTTTTTGCACCAGTAAAAAAAGGCATTATAAATAAATCTAACTCATTTTTAGGAATGATAAATTATTAAGATTCTTCAGGGTTATTGCCACTGTAATTTATTATGTTTATAGCATTCCTGCGGTGTATATTGTATACTTATAACATATTTCAAACATATTGTTACTGGGTCATATATAAATTATAATATACTGTATAAATGTAAATAAAATATTTATTTATTTATTTATTAACAACTAACGGGCGGTGCCCTTTGAATACAAAATAATGAATTCATTTTAAATATAGGCAACAATAGAATAAAAATAATATTAAATAAAGTACAAAATTATAAATAATTTAAATAAAAGAAAAATAAATAAACAAGGAAGGTGGGATCATCATTGGCGATAGACATTAATCATCTCATCGGCTAGTTTTTTATGTAATTGTTTCTAAATTGGGGAATATGAAAGGACATAGGTAAAATATTGTGGAATTTTAAAGTTTATAAGAGATAAAAGAGCAGAAGAGTCTTAAGCATTAAATAACAGACCACTTAGAAAAGTCTTGCCTAACATCCGTCTACGGTCAGCTAAAGAGTCAAAGCCAAGAATCTTTGTGACAGGAGTGTAATCATGTGGGAAACATTTGATACCTAAAATAAAACCGGCATACCTCAAGAATTTGCGTTGGACTCTTTCAAGATAAATAGAACCATTAACAGTATGCGAGTCCCAAATTAGTGAGCAGTACTCTAAAATAGGTGTCACTAGGGCACAATACAATGTTTTTATCATGCTATTAAACTCTTTAGTCAATCACATAACAAATCCAAGATATTTTTAATATTTTAATATCATATACAGATGTATACGTGTAAATATACGTATATATTTCTAGAATAAATAAATGAGTAAGTAATTCAGAACGTGAGAACTTTTAACTGTAATTTTATTTATACAATTGTATACAAATTAAGTACCTATAAGTAGGCTATTCCGTGCCTGTTCATTCTGAAATCACTTTAATAAGGCCTAAATTAAACCATGATTACGGAGTTTAACTGGCTGTGATGGACAATAATATTATTCTCCATTATATTGGAGACATGTCATCATAGACATGATACGTTTATGATGTAGAGTGGTCAAATTTGTTGGGAAGGAGGATTTCCCCATTTCACCAACTTATGTTATTGAAAATCATTAATAATAATAACAATAAATACAAAATACAATTAAATCATAATACTTCTAATCATCAAGTAAACAAAAATCGATCATCTGATCAAGTGGCCTTTCTATATTTTTCGTTGATAGAACGCTATCTCGATAGTTTTTTCTGATACCCGCGACGCTAGTGTAGCAAACCTCTTGTATAACAAACATATTAAAATTGCATAATATAATCTATACTGTATTATATCGATTGTGCATTTAATGCAATATTTTTAAAACTTAGATGACCTAAAATTTTAGTGGTAGAGGGCAAATATTCACAATATTGTCTGTGCTATTTAATAATATTATATTTGAACGCAACACTCGATTTACCGCTTTGATCGTCGCAATAAATCGTATTTACATATATATGTACATAAATAGATACTTGTAAAGTGCAGTTTACACCGATTTCTACTTGATATATAATATCTGGGTGATAATTTTACCCCACTGTTGAAAATATTGAAACATCACTTTTTGTAAAAATAAATATAGTATATATTCGTCTATTCATTATTTATTTATTTTTTTTTTTAAATCGATTCCTTATATTATGTTGTACTCTCTTTATTTCACTATATATATATATATATATATATATATATATATATATATATATATATATATATATATATATATATATATGCGAAAATGTTCAGATTTGAATAATAATAGGTATATTTAGTTGTATTTTGAAGTAGGCCAACAAAATGTATTGCTATAATTTTGTATACAAAATCAATGTTTTTTTTTCGTTAGGTTAGATTAGCAGGTTAACCTGCCAAAAGGAATAAACATATACGGATGGAATCATATTTATAAAAAAAACATACCGAATCTAATTTTAATACTATTGTAAATTTGAAAATACATGAACAGGTAAGTACTCACGATTTTCAAACAGATCGGTGAATGATGACATGATGGCACTGGATGTGCCATTCACCGAAAATTGCCGATAAAATTAAATAAAGCACATCAATTATTATTTAATATTTAAGTTCACGGAGTTTTAAAACAATGGTAAATAGAAATATGAAAGAATATTAACTCAGAAAATAAATATTGTGTCGAGCCCGTGAAAAGTCGATCAAATTGAAAACGAAAACACTACAATGAACACTGAAACCGTATACTAGTAAAATGTTTAAAAAAAAAAACACACAAGAACACTGCGATCGTTAAAATTCTACATATTATGGTTACGCATGGCCGACGTCCTTTGTCGACAAACCGTTCATACATACAATTATTACAAAACCATTATTATTTAATAAAACATTACACGAGTATTACCGCGTATATGAGTGAACTTTCTAAAGTTATAGTATATTAAAATTTTGTGTTTGGAAAAAACGCACCGTGTAGTATATTGTATAGTTGTGACCATACATACGTTCATTTATTAAATTAACGCCAGTTGCAAGGCTGCACGTTTAAGTAGCTTATAGCTATTATATTATAACCCTTAAATTCCCGGCTTTGCTAGGTCAAAACGATTTTTATTTTATTTTATTTACAATTTGTTTAATTGATATCCCAAATAATATTGTAATGGTAAATATTGATTGAATTTTGATTATTAAGGGATTGCATGAACAACGTACGAAACAAATATTGTTAATCGTAACAAATACGAATACGAACCGTACACAGCTGTATCATAGTTTTATTACCGATTCCTATAGACTTTAATAACTGGTAGGTGCCCACATATTATATTACAGGATCTTCAGGCAATCAATTTATAAAAAAAATACGACAAACATCACATCTCAAAATTAATATCGATACACATCGTATTATCAAACATAGTTATTATTGTATAATACCTGCAATTTTATGTTTATTATTAGTTATTACATAAATATTGTGGTAACATAATATTGATAGTTGGGATATGCATAGAAACGATTGATTTATATAAGGCATCGACCGGATATTCGGCATATCGCAAACATCTTTAATCATTTTTTCAACGAATTGAAAATATTATGATAATGAACCAATCAATTAATACATGACATAAACCGGATATCCGGTGTATCATCGGATAAATAATTATATTAATTAAAAATACTTTTTGACAACTAATATTGGTTCAACTCCATAGATAGTGATATAAGAAGGAAATTTCCACTTGTGACATTTTTAAATTGGAATAAATTGGGTAACAGTAACACTGAAAATTTATAACTTTAAAAATGCTCAATAATGTTTGATATCATGATTTCACGGCAGGGGTTACCCGTGTAAATTTAAATTCCAATTTTTTTGACCATTTAGTAGTAGATTATTTAAAATCCAAAATTAATAAAAGTTTGGATTAATTTAACTTGTATCTCTATTTCCGTCCCCACTAATATCATAAATAATCGTCGGTGCACTTCATTGTCCGTGGAAACTAAATTAATTAATAATAACTTTTTTTTGTTAATTTCATTTGTGTCAACAAGGTAATTAACAAATAAAAAATAAATTCAATTTTTGTACAAAAAACCCAATAACCGTATGTGAGCACCCTGTAGCATACAGTATGGTTACTGTCAGACATTTGCGTGTGATAAGTTTGGTTGTGGATTGCCTAGAGACAAATAAACAAACACACAATCTCTGCCTTTTATTAAACACTCTCCTTCCGCAATCCGAGAAAATGTCCTAAGGAATACTCAAATAGCCCCCCTTCTAGAACACGAATTAAAGCCACCACTGGATTAGGTATTACTGTTATAGTTTAGCTTTATCGTTTTACTGATTCAGTCCATTTATTTCTCTGCGAATGTGGGTTTACTAGGGTAATGAACAAATTTTACATCTATCGTGTTTTCATAAATATTTTTATAACCGACCACACAACATGACTGATAACTCGTTTCAATATTGGCATTATATATTATATTCAAATTATAAACATATTTTGATAATTTAGATGATATAATATGTCAAATAAATTAAAATGGGAATAAAGTCCCATTATTCCACTAGCCCATTATTCTTATCGCTTCACTCGCCTCAGCCGAATATTGTATATAGTGTTTGATGATGTAAAAAAAAACACACACACGTCGTTAAAATACAACAGTTTTCTCATTCAGTTTAGGTCTAAACGTCGTGTTATTAACCATGGAAATTGTTACGGTTCTAAGCGCTCTCTATGTAGTTCTTAATTATCTATTGATTAATATTATATCATCTTCGTTTGTGTTAGATAGGAAATTATGTTATTATCAACGCTTTACTATTAATATAAATTGTTTTAATATTTATTTCTATATCCACAAATGCGTATTGGAGTGGATCAATGGGCATAATTGGGGGGCCCCTATAGCCCGCGTTATAGTTCATAATCAGTTAGTTATAATATTTTAGACCTCATATAATTTACAATATATCATTATTTCTTTTTGTTAGTTTTAATATTTTATATAATATATTTTCGATATTATATTATCAATATGTTTTCGCTATTGAAGTAAAACACGTGAACCTAAAATGTTAGCATTTTAAAAAAATTGAAAAGACTTTGACAGGTCGAAAACCCAACTTTACTTTTTTAACTTTACACTTTTGTGTATACTTATATAAAATGGCAGATTGAGATAAATAGGCCCAGGATGCGGACAATTTTAAGTGTTTATAATAATATACATAATTTAATATTTAAAGGTACAATTTATCTACATAATTATTGTTATACATTTAATTGTTCTTTATTATAATTATTAAGTTTTGGCCCGGGGTGTGATTGTACTTTATCACCCCGGCCAGTACGCCAATGCCTATATACTATGAAGAAATATTAATTACTCTACAAATTAACTATTCATAAAAAAATGCATCCCTTCCCCCAAACGAGCCTTTATACCCATATAAATCTCGAGAGGAAACAAAAGTTAACACGTCTGTTACTATTTAAACAATTAGAGTGATAATCTAATATAATAATAATAACCTAATCCTATTGTTATGTGAAAATACCGGTGTAATAACTTGTACGTTTCATTGGTATAATAATTGTATTATTGTACCTATTTTATAATCATTTTTAAAAGCTAATATTTAAATTTCAACGAGTAGAGTAGGTATATACCATTTAACGAAAATAACAAGTAAAGATAGTTATGTAGGAGACTAAAAAATTTTAATGTACATCACCTGCAAACTAAGTATAGGTACGTAATTTTCTACTAAAACAAATGATTATCTAAAACGTATTTTATTGAAAAATATGATTGATGTGGTATAAGTATTAAGTACTTAATTCAAGTAGGTAATTGACACACGTATATTTGGATGTTTATACCTATTAATAATAAAATGTGCAACCAAAGTTCGAGTATATATACTATTTATAAATACCAACGAACAGTATATAATGAATACAACTTGACCATAATTTAGTGATTATATGACACAACATATTAAATTGATTTGTTAGTATTTATAAATCATTTTCGATATTTTTTATTATAAGATAATTTAAAAAGTTGTATAATATGATAATATAACAATATTAGCTAGTGAAATTAAAATTAAACGAGTTCTTATAAGAATGATCGATGTTCAACTTGGTTTTATAAATTATTACATTTTATAAGGAGTTTATTAATTATATAGATAGCGATCAAATAATTATTAACAACGTGTTTATATCCATTTTAGTGCTCAATACCGGAACGGAACAATTTTTTTTTTACAAGTAACATTATTTTTTTCTTTTATAATTACACGGTGTTTCTGATTTGTTGAATGATTTTCTATAACTAATTAATTTGTTTTTATTTTGATAAAATAATATAACGCCATATTCCAATTCTACAGGTAAAAATGAAAGTTTATAGTTTCACTAGACAATTATTATTGAAGAAGTAATGGAAGTATTTGTTCACGTCGAATCGTCTGAAACTTTAACAGATCAATCGAAATATATGAAGTAAAAATATAATCGAGATGTAATATAGTGTACCTAATAATAATTAACAACCGTAAAGTAATAATATGGGTTTTCTTCTAAATCAATCCATAAATATGTACTATAGACGCGGATAGTGCAATATTTTTGATTAGTTTAAGTCTCAAGAGTTGACAATATATGCAAATATGTATAATAACTTACCTATTCGATTAGATCGACAAATATTGTGAATGTTTGAATTATTATTGAAAGCACCACGGCCAGGAAGCGGTAATATAGTATACGAAAGATTTCTACGTATTTCTACGAGAGATAAAAATAAGAAATTAAACTTATAATCGCTTCTAATATTTTCAGTATACTATTTGCAATAGGTGACTATTCTTATTTCTGAAATCGACAGCTTAGTGATGTTTAACAAATATCTAAACAAAATATTTAATATTTTTGTGCGTATTTATTACACCTTTTTATTTCTATATCTTAAATAGTATTTATTTTGAATGATCACAAGATAAAGTTCATCTTGTAAAATATGATACGGACAATTTTTTTTTTAAAGATGTGCAATATGGCTAAAATTCTCACACCATTATATAGCTCACCAAATTTTACTGTCCTTAAAAAAGTTCTGCTCGCGGAAATCGCCTCTCTTACCCCTTAAATATGCCGCTGTCTTCAAGATAAAATCGTAAATATTATATATTAACATATTATTATTGATATGTCTGTACGAAACGTTTGTATGATAATAATATACTTTAAATGCCGTCTTGATGGTAAAATATTATCGTTACAAAGTTATTATATTATGTATTAAATTACATACTTTTGTTATTATACAATATAAGTTAAAGAATTATGATATTGTGAAAATTACTTAAGTTATTGTTCGGTTACAAACAAAATGTTTGTTGTACATTTTTTTCGTATACGAACATATTTCACGGATCTTTGGTCACGTCAAACAGGGATTCAATTTCTTTTCATCGTAACACAAAACATGTTGCATAAAATATACAATTAAGTGTGTAACATAATGACAAAGCGAATAAATCTATTTTTTTACTTGCATTTACTGTATATTAAAAGTATTAAATACCAACAAAAACAGCGATAATTCGTTATTACAATCAATATTTTAAACATGTCTCGACAATATTCGTATATTATTTACGTAGGTACATTGCATTAATTTTTATAAACTAGTGTCTCAACATATCAGTTTACACAATTGTATGTATAATAACAATACATTTAAATATTAAAATATAGAACATATAGAGGAAAAACGTAGCCTGGAGTGCTATTATAGTTGTATTTATTTATAAATAAGACCAATTTGGATTTTTTTTAAAAAAACATCATCGGATAATATCACAAAAAAATCGAAACAAATAAAACGTGACTTAATGTTAAAAATATATTGTTTTTATATGTTACGCCCCAGTTGTGAAACTTTCTAATATACGAAATGGACAATTTTATGATTAGTTCGTGAAATGGATGTTTATGCAGTTAGTTTATGAACTAGACATTTTTTTTTTGCACAATTTACGTACTAGATATACTAAAAACATGCCCAGTTCATGAATCGAGCAATAAATATTAATAAACATGTAATACGCAGATGATAGGTAGGTACCGTTGAATTACCGTAATTATTAGTATTTATTACGAATGTGTATTATTTTAGAATATGACAGTTGATCAAATAATAATAATATATTTTCGGTTTTATATAAAATATTGACATTTTCTTAAATTCAAATTTATATGCCTGTCCATTTCATGAACCGAACGGAAAATTGTCTATTTTATGCATTGGGCAATTTCACAACTGGGGCGTAACATAATCACACACAATATCCTCTATTATATAACATAAAAAGCTATAATATAGTAGAATATGTAAGTCATTCGTCCATTATAAATCAGATATAATGAAACACCAGCTATCGAGTTATATACAGCATAAACAAGCTATAAATTAGCTTAATTTATTAAAAACTAACTTGGAATTAAAATACTAAAATATACAGTACTGGTTTGAGGATTCGAAATCTTAAACACTTAATAAAAAAAAAAAAAAAAAAAATGCTACCAACTACTATACCTTGTATACCACAAGTACAATATTTGAATAATAATTAGTTTGGTAACTAATCTAACGAAAAAATAGGAATTCAAATCTAAATTTTATAATAAATAATAACCGATATTATAAATTTTATTAATATTTAATATGGTACGTTTTGTTAAAATTGTTTTATGGTATGCTAATAACTTGTTCCTGAGCACTTCCGGTTTTATATAATATAAGGCGAAATAGCTGCACTAGTTATTTAAACTATGTAGAAGTAACTTCACAGTAATAATACTAAGTACTTAGTTGCTATATATTTTTTACATTTTTGAAACTGTACAAAATTTGTTTAAATTAACTTTGTGTAAAAATGTTAAGGATTTTGCACAGATTTACGTATAATTGCGGATTTAAAAAAGATATATAGTTTAATGGCGTAAACCCATGATTTCTATGCATAAAAACATCTAGATTTTTTAATTTACAAAGATATTTTTTTAAACACAAATTTATTCGTTTTATTCTGAGCCAAACGAGGATGCCATTATAGACTCACGGTGATAGATGTCAATTTATTTTCTTCATAAATTGTATGTGTAAACATTATTTTTTAAAAAGCAAACGTGCCCTAACATTTTGTCTGCGGTATAACCTACTTGGTTTGTTGCTTGTAACACACGATAACGGAACATAAAAAATATAGTAAGTGCTTTGATACGACTATTTGGGAATTCTTTTTTTCGATAGCCAGAAAATTGCAAAAAAAATCGATTAGAGTACGTAAAAAAAGACCCTCTAAGTACGGCCTTGCATTGTACACGACATATCTTTTTAGTTTAGAATTTTCAAAATATACGAGTATATCTATCGTACTGGTACTAAACTATTAGAAGTTAGAAAATATATATGGTATATAATATAATCGAGGAATATGTAATATTTATTAGATGGAAACCTCTTGCATAGTTCAAATCTCCACGGGAATCGTAAATTTTTCACTATTAATCGATGTAAATCCTTTTTCAATATAATAAGATTAATAACTAATTCTATGGTTGTATTCTAAGCGATCAAATGACATAATATTACGTTAATATAAATTCATGTGAACGCTGCCATACTCACACTAGTGACTAGTCGTACTATATAGGTCAACCTGCTGAATATTTAATTCCCATACGTTACAAAACTTTATTCGCAGTGTTCTTGTCAACTATCGGACTACATTAGTGTAAATAAAAATATTATAACAATAGATATTAACACGATAAAGACAAAGTTCATAGTAATTGAGGAATTACAAAATAAATTACAATTATTTGTGTTTTTTACGATTTTAAAAAAAAACCAGTTTTAGTTATAAATAACTCAAAAAGGCCAGAAAGTATTGAAATTACGTATAAAATAAGTATCAAGTAAATTATTTCGTTTTTCCGATTTTTTCCTCCCATCATTGCTTAGAATAAAATAAGGAAAATAAAATATAGAAACAATATTTCCTGTAAACAATTTGTTTACTGACGACAAAAAAGTAATAGAAAAACACTAAAAAAAAAACCTCTCTTCATAATAAAACCAACATATTACGCGTTACGCTCGGAATCTAAAATATAGTTTTTATCGATAAAAATTCGGCCGATAGCGTGATGCTTGAAGAAGAAAAATATTATCTTTAAACTAAAACACGATGAATATTGTTATTATTTTTAACGTTAAACTCTTTGATCTTTATAAGCATTTATATGTTATACGATCGGTTTTCTATAAAGTTTCCTTGATCAAAATCATCCTAATATTTTTTTACTTTAACCGAAATACATAATATTTTATGTATTTTTAAAATTCCCTTACACGAAATAAACTTACCGGATAATATACAAATTCGTATTTTAAATTAAATAAATTGTTCCGGCGGTGTGCGCCGCCCGGAAAACCCCGCGCCAAAGAAAATAATAATATTTATTAATGCGCGAAACGATATCGCGCCGAAATCACTTGGAAACAATAATAACGTCGTTGGGGGCGGCGGTACAGTGCCAAAACGGCCGGAAACAGTGACTGGTGGCGGATAGACACCGCTACTTATAATATCGTATACCTACATGGCTAACACGCGGGCTGAAAAGTCACGGGCATAACAAAGAAAACACGGTTCTTTCATTAAAAATTGACTTTATTAATCAACATAACGTAACCTCCATCAAATGCAACACAATCATTCCAACGCCGCTCTAATATTTCAATACCGTTCTTGTAGAATGATTTATCTTTTGCTTCAAACAGGGCTCAGTTTCACTGATAACCTCTTCATTCGAGCGAAATTTCTTACCGGCGAGAATTTTTTTGAGATCTGCGAATAGCCAGTAGTCGCTGGGAGCCAAATCTGGAGAATACGGTGAATGCGGAAGCAATTCGATCTTTAATTCATGTAGTTTTGCCATTGTTTTTTTTTGACTTGTGACATGGTCTTGATGAAACAAAGATTTTTTCTTTGCCATATGCGGTCGATTTTTGTTGTTGCAATTTCGGCCTTCAAATGCTCCAAATAACGCAATAACAATAGTATTCACTGTTGATGGTATTTCGCTTCTCAAGGTAGTCGATGAATATTATACCTTGCTTATCCCAAAATACTGAGGCCATAACCTTTTGCAGCTGATTGTTGTGCTTTCGGGCGCTTTGGACGAGGTTCACCGGTTGTTGTCCACTCAGATGACGATCGTTTTGATTCTGGAGTGAAACGATGGATCCATGTTTCATCCACTGTCACATATCGACACAAAAATTCCGGTTTATTACGTTATATAGTGTATTGACGTCGAGTTTCCCGCGATCCTCTAGTCCTCCTTTGTGCGGACGATCGGCGACTGATTTCGGTTACCGCGACCGCGGTCGGGTATTATTATTATAGGCACCGACCGAGTAATATATTATTGTAATATTATATACTCTTAGCGGTCGTGCGCAACGGCGGCGATCGTTTTAATGTACCGCGTCGATTTTATTAAATAATTTTATAATTGTAACACACGATACGCGATGATAATATTATAAAACGTTGTTATACGCGCCGGCCATAAAATAACCGGAGAAAAGTAAACACGGCCGCATACAGTTTCCCTGTATAGAAATTCTATCTCGTTTTCTCGGATATTGGCGTTAGGGCGCACAGAAATAATAATATTATTATCTATTATTTGCACAACTTGAGAAAAAAAAAAAAAAAAAAAAAAAAAAAAACCACTCCATTTGCACGCGCCCTTTTCAAGACGGATTACCGAAATTCAACACGCAATTGGGTTTTCGGTATCAAAATTGAATTTATTTTCTCTATTTGTCGTCGATTACCTCGGCGACATGGATGGAAAATATAATCAGCTATTATTGGTTAATTTAGTTTCCGCGGTCACGGAAGTATGACAACGGTTAATCTGCGGTGATGTAGTCGTACATTTTTTTGGTGAGTATAAGCTTGGTAATACATTGCCCCCTCCCCGTTCCCACCAATAGGTATTACATTTTTACCAGGTTACGGAGGCTTGTCTGTTTAATATGAAATATACAGACCCGAACTGACCAATCTTATGGGGCGGTCGCAGTAACCACTTATAGAAGGGCGATGCTTAAATCAGTGGCGTATTTACGAGAAGGGACCAGGCCCACCACCCCCCTAGAGGTACACGATTTCTGTAATGTCGATGAATAATATTGTAGAAGTATTTACGTGATCAATATTGTGTTATAAGAGTGTATTTTTGGCAGTAGTGAGGTAATAATTAATAATGTTCGCACAGTTCGCACTCTCCACTACTGCCGATTCAGACATAAAAACAAAGAGGGCGAACCGTGTATGTATGTTTTTATGTTCCAGTGACACACCCGAGAGGGTGTACTTCGTGTCCAGACATTCCCCTCGATTGACTAGTGTAATGATGTTAAATTCATCGAAGTTTTGAAATTATATATATATATCAAAATTTCGATAAAGATTTGACATTTTGTATAATTGTTTTTTTTAGACCACCTCCTCCTTGAATAAAACCTGGTTGTGCCTCAACCAGGATTAAAATTTTCCCACGTAGAGCGTAAACTAATGAAGCGATTTTATCGAACGATGTGACAATGAATTCGTTTGGATCTCGTGAGAACTTCGCAACAATAATATTGTTATTATAATAACAATGATAAGAAACAATACAATTTTTGTGATATAGTTCCTATTTCATATTTTTACGTAATATAAATGTTATTTATATAAACCTTGAATTGTTATGATAACGTGCACAGATATGTGATGTTTGATAATAATAACTAAGTATACGCAGTTCTGTATACTCGTATTTCAAGTAAAAGAGTTTGAGTTTACGCATTGACGAAAAAACCAAGAAGTAAGTATACGTCATATACGCTCGACTTTACTGGTTAACTGTGATACGAGTGTAGACGGTACAAGGATACAAGTTAAATTGATATGAACTTGTATTCATTTCGGTTTTTAAAAGGATTTTCTTGAAAATATAATTTTTAATAGTAAAATAAAATAATTAAATTGGTTTGGGCCCCGTTGTCATAAATTATCAGGCGGTTTTAATATTAGTACTCATTTGTTAATAGTATTTTTACTTACCTCGTCATGTAAATATGAATAAAAATTAATTTAGTACGACTTAATGATTTGTTTGATTCATATTTTCCGTGATATCACACGGGTAACTTTTATGCCATCATCTGATCATTTAGAAAATTAATTTTGACAAATCTTTTAAAATGCAATACACATAATAATTATTATTACGTTTTATGATAAATTAGTTACTGTTGAAATTTATTTCAACATAATCGTGATTAAAATGCCAGTAACGGAAGTTCGGTATACATGCGTACTGTAAATACTATAATAACTAAAAAATTTCGGGTATTTAAGGGATTGCGTATAGGCAATTTTAATGACATTATCGAAAAGACGAAAATTTAAACAAAATTCTAAATACCAAATATTATACGAAAATATTGATTTATACCGGTACAATATTACACATTGGATATACACTGTTAATGCTACATATTGTTACTAATATTTATATATCTAAGAATGTACATCTAAAACCACTTATTTACATAATTTATTTATTAAATAACAGCTATTATGAATATATGATAAATTATTATTACATTATTTCGTTTATTTATTTTATTTTTAAAATATATTATAATCTGACTCGTCATAATCCTACATGCTTATTGTATACGATATACAGATGTATTGCATTCTCGATTGTTCGAAACTCCATATGCTCCATAAACTCCATTGGCTTTTTTCTGTCTGTAAATAACTTTTCCACCGGAAATCTCGATCCGATTTTCAAATGAATCATCTTATCTAAATTTTGTATCTAATTGGTACGTTGAAAAGGTCATTTTTTTTTAATTTCTGTTGAATTTTTCATAATAATTGAAAAAACATATTTTTTAAAATATAAATAAATCGATGAAAAAAATGTAGGTTAATAGGTAAATTATTAAAATTTAAAAAAAAATGTTTTTTTTAAATGTTTTTTTTTTTTTTATCCAGACAGAATAGTGTTTTATCTTTATCTTAGTTATCTTTACCTAACACTGTGGGCGTCTAGTGCGAGGTCACACGTCGGGCGATACGGGATTTCACCGTTTTTCAGTTGATTTTGTGTTTTCCTCATGGTAATGATGGACAATTATTTCCATTACCAAAACGGTGAACGAAATGAAGAGACCGATCGACAACAAACCCAACAGCGACGCCACGTCTTTAATTTCTACGCTAACCAACGATTCTTCGGTCGCAGTTTTCCCGACGGCGCATATCGGTTTCATACCGTGCCATATTCGCATTTCCCTCTCGACGAGTCCGGTTTCCATTAATATGTTGTTTCTGAAATCAATAATAATACTACGTTTATTTTCTTCTCGTATATATTCGGTCGAAATATTTAATTTTATAACCCTAAATATTAAATTATTATTACGCGTAGTTGATCAATTTTTTATACGGCGATCTTTTCGAAATGATATAAGCGGTTGTTTCCGGTCTGCTCATCACGAATTCTGATACGTCACATTTTTCTCTTTCCGAAAATATATTTTTTATTATCCAGTAAGACGTTGACCGGATGGTGAAAAACGCATAACGACCATTTCTGATTCGCTGTACGCCCTCTCTGGCCGAGAGATACGCCGATTTCGGAGTGATTTTTTCGTCGATAATTCGTTTCATATACGGATCGATTTGCCCGCGTTTCTTTATCGCACACACAATATTATATAAAATTATATACGATATTATTTTTAATCCTAATATATGATGTAATTAACGCTCACTTCGATAATTTTGGTGACAACTTGGAGATTTTCGACACCAACGTCTAATCCGCTTTCGTGTAGTTTTTGCATCGTGTCGACGTTCATAGTTACAGTATGGTGCAACAAACCCGAGACTATACTCGACGAATAAAACTGATAAATTATCAAACTGAACGCGAACATTATAAAAATGATTAACCTGTTGATAAACTTGTTGTGTTCTACGGTAGTAGCTGTATAATAAAACAAACGAAAAAAAAAAATTATAACAACGGATAGAAATTATTACAATTACTTATTATAAAATAACGTTATATTCGATTGCCTTGTTGACATAGTACGCCGATTTTCAGTAGGAACAAATCGCTAAACGCTTTCATCGAGTAAGCGATTCGATCCGATTCGAAACGTACGACCATATAGTGGACCAAAGTAGATAATATCACCACTCCGATTAAGGAAAACCAAACGGATGTCTGAAACGGATGTAGAAATATGTGTATCGAAGTTTCTGCCGTATGATTACTAAGGTATATGAAACACGGACTAGAAAAATAAGAAAACAAAAACTATATATTGAAAACCCCGCGTTTATATAGTTTCTATAACGTGTGTACGATACAGAGAAACAGTCAGCAATAACATACAAATAATACCGTTTCTGATATCTCTGTGGGCACGAGTGAAATAGACGGCATTACATACTTAATAGTCCATATTGAATTGGCCACGAAGTCGATGACGTCGAGTCTTTCGATCCGAATAGCGTTCAGAGACACCGAGAAATCCACTTCTCCGGACGCCGCCATTGCCACTATTCCGTCCCATTTGTTATCCATTTTGTAACCCCACGAATTTGTTGGTATTATGGTAATTCTATACATAATAGTATACCATTTAGACGTATAGGTGTTCAATAATGTTATTCAAAATTAAAAAAAAAAAAATGTAGGATACTATTTATGGTCATGGGTGGTCCACCGTTGTAACAAGTCGGAGAGATAAAGGATATAAAGGGACTTTAATATTATGCGTCTTAACGCAACATTAAATCATTGCTAACAAAAATCGATTCAGAGCGAAGTTTGTTTAAAAATGCGTTGACAAATTAAAATTGTAAATTTAATTATTTCGAAAGTACAAAATAAATTAATATTATCCGTGTTTTTCGTCTCAAATTATTGAACGTTTCTATAGAGCCAACATAAATTGGAAAATACCCGAAATACGCGAAATGCCATTATTTGTACAATTTATATCAACATTTTAATATTAATCGCTTTAAAAAAAAAAAAAACATGAATACGGTTTTTTGATATGTTTACAGTGTCATAAGTAGACATACATATTATGATGGTATCGAATTTTCAAGTATTTTTTTTAAAGCCATTTTTACAAAATTAAAACCAAAAAAAAAACTCCCCAAAAATTAAAAATATTTCATAAAACGATAGAATAATTATTACGTCTCGGAACGGCAAATATTAGTATCCATTGAAAATGTCAGGTTTCTACGATTATGATTAACTAAAGTACAAAAAAAAAAAAAAAACAATAAAAAATCGGAAATAGAAACTGTTACATGAAATATCAAAAAATGATCTCCTCAATGCATCGACTAGACAAATTTTTCTATACCATAAACCACCTCTAAAATTGATAATTGAAGCAATATTTCTGGTGAATAATAATAATAATAATGTCATTACGTCATGTTTAATATATTTTTCGTCAGTGGGTACATTATGGCAAATGCAAATTTTTGTATAGCGTTCAACCTTTCCAAATCGAACGTTCGTAAATATTTTCCTATTTCTTCGCTAGATGCAGTGATGTCGATTTCGGGTTTTTCAGTTGTAAGCTTGCCCACCGGGTTAATCTAAAATATTAAAATAACTATAACGGGCTCGTATAAATCAGGTACTCACCTATATAATCTATAATAAAAATCCGTACGTACTACAGCAGCGACATTTACGGGCAAATTTTGTAAATTTGATCTTTTATCAAATTTCCAAATCCGGTTGCCCCATTGTCGGAAAGTTTCGTTTAAAGTATCCACGACAAGCCGCCCCCTAGGTTCGAAAGCCGTACGATAAATGTCGTAAATGTGCCAACTATTGTCATCCGTTTCATCGGGATATGCCAATAAGACTTCACTGTCTATTGTTAGATTGATATGTCTCGATGTTAAAAAACTCTGAATGTTATTATTCGAATCCGTTTCCATTATCATGAGCCAATGATAACTCGCGTTCCATAACCAACTCTCCGTAAACTTAGAAAAAAAATAAATTTTAAACCTAACTTTTTTTTAAGAATTTTAAAAGGTTAGGATAATATGTTATATTAAACAATAGAGGGGTTTTTTGAAAAATAAAAAAACTAAATTTATATTATACTCGTACTGTATATTTAAAGTTTAAATACACGCATTGATATTTTAAATAGGTACGAATGAAAATATTATATACCTGAAATATCATCAAGTCATCATTACAAGACCAATCGACGATTACACCCAGCGATGGAGAATATAATGATAATTCTAAAGTGTCTTCTTTGCCGTAATGTCCGTCTGCGGCAAAATGCCTGTTACGATACGTTACCGCGATGTATTTATCATTAAGGTTTTTCATATTTTTCATTCGGTCTGTAAGTTTTACGATTAACATACTCAACAATATTAATACGTATGTATAATATTGTAAATTTGTATAATTACCCGCGAGCGACCAACAAGTGTATAAAATGACACTGTCGAGATTTCGGACATTTAAAAAATGTTCAATTAATTTTTGTTGCACGTTGAAATCGGCAAAGTGACCGATAGTAAAATATATTTTTATCAAAAACATCAAAACCATAATACTACAGCGTAAATTCATCGTAGCACCCGTATATTTTCCGCCAATGATATGAAACGAAACGTTATGCGACTTTTTTTATACCCGAAAATAATAATAATTATTTTCAAAGTCAAGCAATATTACTATAATTATATAATATCTTTGACTGTTTGTCGCATTCAAATTACCTACCGGTGCATCAAAGGCTATATTAGTGATATATTTTCTGATAGGGGTTTTTTTTTTGTTATAAATAATAAAAAAATATAGCTTTGACACATTGACGTTCAGTTTGAAATAAGTGACCTAGTATTGGTTTCCGCTGTTCAAACAAACAATAAAAACCAACATAAAAAAAACAAAACATTACTAGTTCTGTAATAAACGAATTCATCGCTATATTGTTAATGTTTTACATGTTTTTAGACTAATTTTTAATAAATGATTTTTTAAGTTTCTTTTTTATGTAAAATTGTTGTACTGATAAATATCGTTAGAAGTTAACGGTAAATTTATCAATATAAGTAACATATTTTCTATGATAAATAGTTAGATAAATTTTCATCTTCTAAACGCTTTTTGATGATTCTCGATTTTAACTAAAACTTTCACTGAATACTGACATTAGCACACTCTAATGATGAGGTTAAATATTCAAAAAAAGGAACGTTTATTGAAATAAGAAATAGCTATTTGGAATAAATGAGGTTTTTTTTTATTTTTTGAGGATAAAATTAAAATTAATTATTGACCGCGTTTTAAATTCAAAATATTATAAACAATTGTTTAAAACACATAAAATATCAAAATATGTTGTAACGAACTTTGTCCAGAATCATTTTTCGTATACAATGATATATTGTTGCGTACAGATATAAATTTAAAAGATTAGGTTAAGTCTATTTAAAAATAGGACTTTTTTGCCCGTGACAACGAAATAAATAAAAATATCAATTGATTTTTTTTCATCCCTGTCACCAAGGTAACTTAGAGATCAATTTTCGGAAAAATTCATTGAATTTCCAAAAATCCTTTTTTGCCCAACTTCCTAAAAGTATTGGATTTTAAAATTTAATTTTATCAATGGCGATTATCAACTAGCGGGAAAGTAAAAAGTAGTGGACTATAATTTATGAAAGACAAATCATGGGGTGCGCATTTATATACAATCAGTTCATAGAAGATAGTTGTCTCCATTAGACAATATTTTACGTTTTGTAATTTATTAAAGAATTGGTTTTAATTATTGATATAAATTTGCATAACATTTAAACATTGTAACATATTGACAATGAATAGTAAAATTTATAATTGTCGTTTGTTAAAAAAAAAAAAAATATGGATTATAAAGTAATACTAAGAGGATAAATTGTGTTGATTTATACATAAAATATTTGTTAATGCCATTCAAATTATGTCATGCTTTAGAAACCCTTTATTAAACATTTTTTTTTTTTTTGTGATATCACGGCGCTGCAATGGGGGCACTTACCCCAGGAGGGTCGTCCTTTCTCCTGCATCCGTATCGTTTATTCACGAAAAATTACAACTATAACGAAGAAAAAATCATGTTTCCCCTTCGCGGGGCAGGCTCACAATGGTAGTTGGCCTAGTGGTGCTTGACGCTCCCTAAGGCTAGTACTAAAGGAACTAAGAGTTAATACATGTTGGGAATACTTGATGCTATGCTATGTGCTTAATGCTATGCTATAACCTAACTAGGGGTAAATACATATTACTATAGCACTGCTTAATGCTATGCTATGTAAAATACTACTTAAAGCTAATATTAAAATAAAAGTAAAAAAAAACTAGGAGTAAGTAAGTGGTACAGCAATGCTACATAATGTTATATTATATAAAGATTTGGCTTAGACTGCGGCTTTGGCCCTTTGCACTATTCTTTCTTTGTCCTCTTTGGCTGAGAACACTTAACCCACGAACCGCTTGATCGCTCACCAGTTGTTCCTGCTCTCAACATGGTCTCGACGATGGAATCTGGCTCCATAGCCCCACCGTTTTCAACCTCCAGCTCCTTCCTTCCTTAGGCACCACAACCTGTCGCACATGAACAATGTGTGCTCGGCATCGTCTGTGTTTGCACCGCAGTTGACGCTTAAATCTGTGCAGATAGTGCCCGAAAAAGCCGTGGCTGGTCAGCATCTGAATGAGGTGGAAGTTTGTGTTCCCGTGCCGCCGGTATATACAGGTGCATAATTTCCTAATAAGTCGGGCCGTCTAGTGACCTTTGTCTGCAGAGTTCCACTCGTTCAGCCATTTCTCAATGGTTCGCGCTCGTTCCTCGGCCCTGTTGACCGTGCCTTCCTTGCCCTTTTGGTAGAACACATGTCACTTTACCACGACTGGATGCACCGGGACGAGCCTGGAGACGACTAGGAAGGCCTCTGTCGAAACGGTCCTGTACGATATCGCCATCCTCAGCACTTATTGCGGTCCCTCGAGGGTCTTGACATTCACATTGTGGACTATGATGCCGCTGCCCAGATAGAGGCTAAGTACAGCAGTCGGCTCGACACCACAGGTGCCAGCAGCTATTTGGTTTTCTGTCTAGCCTTTCCAACGTTTAGCAGGATTCGTTCGAGGGCATTAGCAGTCGCCACTCGGATATATTCCTGATATCCCAGCTTCTGGCTAAGTTTAACGCTCAAGTTACTTAGAACTTCCTTTGGTACCATATTTGTGCCGTTGACTGTCGTTCGGGGTTACTTCCGCCTGTCCCGGACGGGCTAAGTGCGGAAACACTTAAACCCGCCGTACCAAATTACCCCACGGATGCTATCCAAAAAGTTTTCTCTCTCATTTATCATCCATGGCCGGCGTCGCGTATTTTCTTGTAGGAAAAACATATTGGTTCAAGACACTGGACTATGTCTATGTACCCAGTTGCCCAATTGACATATAGCTAACAGCGTTAACTGTAATGGCATGTGCTCTAGTAAAAATATAATGTCGGGGTCAAGCGTACCCTCCACTTGTCTCAGTACATAAGGCGCTGTTACCGTCGTTCTCTTTCCTCAAGTATAGCCTTGGCGTACAACTCGAGAGCCGAGAGAGACCGCTGACACGTGACCAAATTGACCACGCACCATGGCCCTCGAACCCCCGCGTTATACAAGGCCTCAGTTAATTGTGCATGCTGTTTAGGGTGCAGTGGACAATGTAAAAGAGTGTGCCCCGTCAAACGCCTCGCAGAGCATGAGGGTATGGTGAGCATCGTCATCCTCCTCGTTCTGCTCACCGGGAAAACCGCAGTGAGAACACCCGGTGTGCTCGCCCGATCCGGTGAAGGAACGAGTTAAAGCATCCGTGCCCCGTGAGAAGTTGAGTGAGGCGGTAATTCGTCGAACTATGCGGTCTTGTAACCCACCGCACCAGCAAGTCCGGGGGATAACTTCATTCGTTTGTGTCGTCTGAATTCTTTTGAGTTGTCGAGTAGTTGTGTGGCAGCTGTATTTGTGTGATGCTCCATTCTTCTTGAATGTTTGCGGGCAAACCGGGTAATCTCATCCTGCACGGATGTCATTTTCAATTCGCGGTGGACGATGTCGTTCTAAACATACCGATATGCTGTGACAATGACATCGTTTTATTATTTCGATGTTAGACTTACTAGCATAACCCCACAGTTGTATACCATAAATCCAAATCGGATTAACTGTCGATACATACAAGTGACGTTTGCTAGGTAAGATGAAGCTTAGAGTGTCGTCTATCTAGCCAATACAGCTTTTGCAGATTTTGTTTGATTTGCAATATTTTCTTACGTACGCAATGTTACATGTGGTTAATTTGTGTGACAAGGTGCATTCCCGGATATTTTGCTCTATCATTTTGAGAGATTATCTGTTGATTTAGCGTGACTGGGATGTATGTGGTTTTACATAGGGTGTAATTAATAATTTGCACCAATTTCTCTCCATTAATTTTTATTTTCCATCGTTTCCTCCATAGGTTAAATTTTTCTTGTGTCAGTAGTTCACATAACATTAAACACAATACTATTCTTCCATTAAATATTTATCAACAGAATTTACTTGTGTATTAGTTTTTTAAAACACTTCTGCGAAAATATTTGTGCTGTTGAATAAATATCAAATAGAATCAATATAAAAGGCCATAATCTACTATAGTCAATGTCCGGCAAAGAATAGAAGTTAATCGACACGAACTATTCCAATTTTCAACTTCAACAACACAATGCAGGTCTACATTAAGGTTTGTAGTTTGTTTTTTGCTCTCTGTTTAATTTAAAAAAAATTGTTTACAACCTATGAAAATAAATATATTAAATAAATCAAAAATAAAAATATTATTCATTGGAAAAGTAATATTAATTTTAATATTATCCCCTAAATAATGAAAGATATCAAAAATAATCTATATTATTTTTCAAAACATCATAGTAATCCTCGGTAAAGTTTTACGAAATATATTAATTTTATTTTTATTATAAGGGCCCATAATAATTAATTTCTTTGTCTATCTAACGAACAATAAGCTTGAATTATTTATTCGCAAATTTGATAGTTTATGACTAGTATAATATGACTTGTATACGCTTATAAATAGAACAATTTTTCATAACGTCTATAAATTATTTACAAAGTTAAGCAATTAAAACATTAAGAAAATATAAAACACAAAAAACCTATATTAATTAGGTCAAAAAATGTGTAAATCGTATAGTATGTAATTTTTGAGTTGATTTTATGTACTTTAAAATAACAAAAGGACAAGATAATATTTTTTTATTTTTTTTTTCAGATATTCGTACTAATTGCTATAGTACTTTTGGTAATTCAACATGTGTCATGTATACCTAACCTAAAGCCAAACGATTTTAGCACTAGACCTGATCCACCTCCTAAATATACCTACGAACGTCAATCAGCTTCCGGAAAGGGTGATGCATGCCGTCCACCTCCAGGCTTCACACGCCCATATTAGCATATAATACCAGTTACAGTGACTAACCTATTCTCGTACAAGTCAATTATTTACTAATCTTTTTTTGGTTTCAATACAAAAAAAAAAAATAATGTATTTATTATAAATAGATTGTAGATTGTATTTGTAGCATAGATTTAACACAATAAAGGATTCATTCTTCCGTTGATTGAAAATTGTCATGATCATATTTGTTCTTAATAAAACTATAATAATATTGTCGTACTAAATATGCATACGTGCCTTCTATAATGTCAAAAACAGTCATAAACAGCAAATAAGGATCTAATTGTTTTGTATCTAAAAGGCTCTGATGTTGTACTATAATTCAAAATACATAATAATGCAAAGAAGTATGATTTTGTATTGCTTGTAATAATATACAACAAAAATTATACTCCCAAAAATTTTTGGTAAGATGAATAATTTATACAGTGAATTACGTGATAATGGACATTTGTTTTTGGCAAACACGAGAATGACTACCATAAATAATAAGTTGTATTCAGGCATAAAATAAATAAATTAAAACATCACAGTTCTTGGAACTTAGTGCACACGTGAAAGACAAACACGTCGCCGCCACTGTGCAAATATAAATAATGTCTTTGGTATTATTATAGTAAAGCCTACACATTCCTAGCTTCACTCAGTATTTAAACCACATAATATATTCAAAGTCAAAATAGAAATTATGTTCAATCTTCTATTTGTGAGTAAATACATATTTCTCTTTAAATTAATATGTCCGTGCCTGATAAAAAAATGATAACTATACATTAAATAACGAAAACAAACAACCATACGTTTGAGTTTCAATAAATAACTATCTCAAAGTTACTAGCGTGTACACGTGTAGAAACTATATGTACAAGTGATAGGTATAATATCGAAATCACAGTTTTTGTATGAATATTTCATGTTCCTCCACTAGTGAATTGCTAATTAGGCAATATTAATTAATACGTGTCTAAAAAAAACATAAATAAATACTGTGCATATTACCATCAATTGAAATTACTATTATAAAAATTTATATAAATCGAAAAGTTGTTAAAGATTTAAAAAGAAAATAGTTGTACATTTAATAATTATATTGACATAACATAAAATGTGATGCTTCCGTAAAATTTCTAGAACCGAACCGTGTAAAAAGTCCAATATTTTAATCCTATAAACCCAAAAATAAATCATAAAATATAATAAACGAGATGTCGTGATAACATTTAATGGTTCATATAACGTAAAACTCACTGTGGTTTCTTATCGAATAGTACAAGTTCAAGAACTTTGATCACTGTAAAAATGTTAACTATTGGAAATACGAAAACATAATTTTTCTATACTGCCCGTTATGTAGACCGCCAATATTACATGTAATTACGTATTACATTAAAATACTACTACGGTAACAATACTTGCCGTTTTATATTGTATTTTATTATTTTTTATTTTATTTGGTTTCTATAATAAATCATCAAATATGTTTTAAAATAGAGGCTCCAAATATCAGACTTGAAAAAAAAATCCGGTGGATTTTTCATTAATTTTCTTTCATACAAACCTTGTCATGAGTATTACTATTACGAAAAAAAAAAATAAATAAATAAATCGTGCCGTTCTCAAGTCATTGTGTCAGCAACAAAATATGCTTCTATATTTTATATAAACATTGGTGTTGGATACACGATTAACTCATTCATCCGTATATCTGCATATTTAATTATTTTTGTTGTCTTAAGATGCAATCATATGTAATATTTGCGGTCTACATAACGGGCAGTATAGCAAAATTATGTTTTCGTCTTTCCAATCGTTAACATTTTTACAGTGAACAAAGTTCATGAACTTGTACTGATTGATAAAAAACCACAGTGAGTTTTACATTATACAAACCATTAAATGTTATCACGACAACTCGCATACTATATTTTATGATTTATTTTGGATTGTTTGTTTATAATATTGGATTATTTATACGAGGCGGTTCGTTACTAGCAATTTTACCGCAGCATCATCGTTTATTTTATGTCAACATTGATGTTGAATGTAAAATTATTTTCATTTGAATTCGTCAACAACTTTTCGATGAATATAAATTATAATTATTGTAATTTCAATTGATGATAAAATGCATAGTATTTTTTCTGAACACGTATTTATTAACATTGCCTAGGTAGCAATTCACTAGTGGAGGAGCGTGAAGTATTCATACACAAACTGTGATTTCGATATTATACCTATAACTTGTACATATAGTTTCTACACGTGTACACGCTAGTAACTTTGAGATAGTTATTTATTGAAACTCAAACGTATGGTTGTTTGTTTTCGTTATTTAATGTATAGTTATCAGTTTTTTATCAGGCACGGACATATTAATTTAAAGAGAAATATGTATTTACTCACAAATAGAAGATTGAACATAATTTCAATATTGACATTGAATATTTTATGTGGTTTAGATACTGAGTAAAGCGAGGAATGTGTTGGTTTTACTATGATAATGCCAAAGACATTATTTATATTTGCTCAGTGGCGGCGACGTGTTTGTCTTTCACGTTTGTACTAAGTTCCAAGAACAATGATGTTTAAATTTTTTATTTTATGCCCGAAAACAACTAATTTTATTTATCGTGCTTTTCCAAGAAACTAATCATATAATTAATAATCTCTAGGAAATATAAATTTCGTAAATATTTAATTTATGAAAGATTAAAAGAAAGCATGGGGTACGCATTTATATACAATTACTTCTTTGGGAGTTGTTATCTACATTGGACCATTTTGTACATTTGTAATTATCTAAAGAATTTATTTAAATTTGCCTGAAACTTTTTGTTTGTTCGGTATTGTGGACTATATGGTTATGACTGTAGGTGTGAATTGGTTGAAATGACAAGTCACAGATTGCTATTTTATATGCCAGGTGATGCCTTACCGTTTTAAAATGTACACTAAATGTTGATATACAGTAGGGTGGTACTTAATTTTCATCATTTATTTTTTCAGATTGTCCTCGTAAAAAGTTTTAATTATTAAACAAATCGTATAGAAAAAGTTTCTGGCAAATTCATTAATTTGAACCTGTGCCACAAAAGCTCTAAAATTACAAAAATAGAACATTTTCAGTATCATTAGTTATTTTAATATTCTTAAACCTAACTCTAGAAAAAAAAAATTTTACGAAAAAATATATATTATACAAAACTAAATATACTACAATTCGTTTCATATATATTAGTTTGCAAATATTTCACTTTTTCAAATATTTTGAACGAAATGTTAAAAAAAATTTTTCCTAAATTTGAGATATTTCCGGCAATTTATTATACAAATAATCAACTATAAAAACAGTTTACAATAAATCATAATATTATGACTTAATTCTTATATCTTTAACATATTTTTAATATATATATACTAAATATAATATATTTTTTGTGGTTTGGCTATTTTTTGCAATAATCACTAACAATTTGTAGTAGGTATTGTTTTGGAGATTCATTTTTGGTTGTTTCGTTGTTAAAATCCTCTATAAGTTTTACTCTTCTTTCTGTAACATAATTTACAACTGTATTATTTTTAAACATAATCAGGTTTTTATTATAATCTTCATTATTTGCCCATTTGAAAGGGTCTTCAATCAAAAATAAATATTGATTGCAAATCGTTTAAAAAGATTTTTTAGTATTGACACAAGTAGTATAACTACCGGTTCTGTCTCAACGATCTCTTTATTGATAAATATTTTCTGTTCTTTGTCACATAGTTTTGTTCATTAAAAATGTCCTGTTCTTTGTTCTTCATTTCTATCATAAAACATTGTCCGTAAAAATATAAAATTTTTTTTATAAACTTTGTAAAAAAAAAAAAAAAAATTGAACTGGGTTAAAAACATATTCTATTAATAAAATGGCATCAACAAATAAAACATTAAAAGCACTTATAAATAAACTAGAAAATAGATATGATTTTGTAAAATAAGTAGATTTATAATTCAAACAAAAATATGAGATTACTTATTTTAAATTTAATAAAATCAAATATTTAGAAAAATCGCTACAACACATTCTTTATAAATGTCCAATATTACACTTCAAAAAATCTTGTTAAGTCATAAAATATAGTACACGAGTTACCCTGATAAGCTTTAAACGTTTAGATACTTAAACTAATTAGAAACTCACAAAGTACATGATGATGTTCCTGTAGTATTCCAGAAAATAAATAGACGAACCAACCGCCCTGAATCTAAAATGCACAAGTTAGGCCTTACGTAGGTAGACAGAATCAGCAAATACTACAGCCTCTTAAGATAAAAAAAAAAAAATTGAAATTTTTTTTTCATATATAAAGGTTCGCTAGTAAAAATCACACTAGTTGTGTGAGTGAGCTTTCCTAACAGGTATAGGTTTTAGATTCCGGGGAAATCCTTTCCGGGGTTAACACGTTTCGGTTTTATATTTTTTGGATATTTCGAGATGAATCGGCACATCGTTGTGACCTTTATAGATATACTTTTAAATAATAATAATATAAGTAGTTAGTGTTTTGGTTTAAATGATTCAAGAGTTTGTCGCAGATGATGGCTTTGTAAATTGTTATAATTGTCCTCAAAGGATCGATAATTATTGATATGGAACGTTTTTGTTGGTTTAAACCCTTAATATGGGTAGCAATTTTAATTCCATATGAAATATTGAAGATTTGCAAATATTGCGACATATTGGTAGAAGTAAATATGAATATGATATATTTATGATTTTAAATCATTATATAACGGTTACTTTTGAGTTGTCTTGTAAATTTATAATAACGATTTATTTTTTGACTTGAAGATATGAAGGTTGATGATCTTCGAAATATCATAGGAGACCTATAGAAATTAACAATCAGCACAATATACGTGATAAAAGATTATAGTTTTTACGTTTTCTTAATTTTATGCATATAAGCAATTTTTAATTAAAAAACCGAAATAATTATTACGATGATTTTGACAATGCAGATTATATGAGACAGAAGTACCAAACAAAGACAACTATAGGAAAATATGTATAATATTACAGGGGAAAATTTGATTAAACACTAAACAATTTGAACGTTTGATTATAACGTTAAATCAGTTATTTGTATATCGGTAATTTTCGGTAGCTCTGCGAAAACACAAGTGTTATATGCGGAAAATATCGAATAGAATAATTGATTTAGTAAGTTTCTGTCAACATAAATTCATTATAAAAGGCTATGACCCGCTGCGGTACTACTGTGAGTCCTGGGCTATACACTAGATTATAATCTATACGAACTATCAACATTTTATTTTCAACATAAATATTACCATGCGATTTTATACAAAGGTTTGTTATTTCTTTTTTTTTCAATCGTTTATTTAGTGATATACGAGGTCTAGTCGACACTGATTAGATTAATCGTAAACCGTTTTGAGTATAAACTTGCGAGTGCTGTATTTATATATCCTTATATATACAATTTGTATTTATATGAACATGTATTAAACAAAGATTAGATTAATGTTGACTCTATCGAGTCGGCTGCTAGGTGCGATTAAGTAACGTGTGTTTTTACGTCTTGTCGGTTTTCATTATGAGGGAAAATATAGAGGAACGAGTTTGCATTAAATTTTTCCATTAACATGGGAAGACGGCTAATAAAACCTACCAAATGTTATTGTTAGCATATCCTGTATACGCGTTTTCGAACAGTTAAAACGTTTTTAAAAAGGTAAAACAACTGTTGAAAGTGATGAATGTGAAGGACGTCCTTCAACAAGCTACAATGAGGAAATGTTCCATAAAATACGGACAGCCATACGAGTTAACCGCCGTTTGAAAATCTTGGAACTTTTTAGCTAAACACGATATCCCAGTTGTTTCTCAACTGCCCTATTCGCATAGTTTCATATGATTTATTTTATTCCCAAAGATAAAAATGTCGCTTAAGAGTTATCGTTTTCGAGATTTGGATGAAATAAAATATAACGCGACGGAGCAGCTATAAGGAGTATAAAAAAGAGATATCCATAGGTGTTTTCTAAAATTTCAGGAATGTTGGAAAACTTGTATAGATTTAGAAGGAGATTAGATGTAAATAAATTCATAAAATAAATATGTATGTATTTTTTATAAAAATTTAAAATATGTATCCTTTATTTCATCTAGAATAATAGTGTTATTATACTGTATTTAATCCAAGTAGTATTTATCTAGGTTGTATTAAATTATTATTCATCTTAATTTTAACAAATTGTATCTAACTTTAAACAACAAAGTCCAGTAAAACATTTCTTGAAATACTGTGATTTTCGTAATAATATGACTTGTATACGCTTATAAATAGAACAATTTTTCATAACGTCTATAAATTATTTACAAAGTTAAGCAATTAAAACATTAAGAAAATATAAAACACAAAAAACCTATATTAATTAGGTCAAAAAATGTGTAAATCGTATAGTATGTAATTTTTGAGTTGATTTTATGTACTTTAAAATAACAAAAGGACAAGATAATATTTTTTTATTTTTTTTTTCAGATATTCGTACTAATTGCTATAGTACTTTTGGTAATTCAACATGTGTCATGTATACCTAACCTAAAGCCAAACGATTTTAGCACTAGACCTGATCCACCTCCTAAATATACCTACGAACGTCAATCAGCTTCCGGAAAGGGTGATGCATGCCGTCCACCTCCAGGCTTCACACGCCCATATTAGCATATAATACCAGTTACAGTGACTAACCTATTCTCGTACAAGTCAATTATTTACTAATCTTTTTTTGGTTTCAATACAAAAAAAAAAAATAATGTATTTATTATAAATAGATTGTAGATTGTATTTGTAGCATAGATTTAACACAATAAAGGATTCATTCTTCCGTTGATTGAAAATTGTCATGATCATATTTGTTCTTGATAAAACTATAATAATATTGTCGTACTAAATATGCATACGTGCCTTCTATAATGTCAAAAACAGTCATAAACAGCAAATAAGGATCTAATTGTTTTGTATCTAAAAGGCTCTGATGTTGTACTATAATTCAAAATACATAATAATGCAAAGAAGTATGATTTTGTATTGCTTGTAATAATATACAACAAAAATTATACTCCCAAAAATTTTTGGTAAGATGAATAATTTATACAGTGAATTACGTGATAATGGACATTTGTTTTTGGCAAACACGAGAATGACTACCATAAATAATAAGTTGTATTCAGGCATAAAATAAATAAATTAAAACATCACAGTTCTTGGAACTTAGTGCACACGTGAAAGACAAACACGTCGCCGCCACTGTGCAAATATAAATAATGTCTTTGGCATTATCATAGTAAAGCCTACACATTCCTAGCTTCACTCAGTATTTAAACCACATAATATATTCAAAGTCAATATAGAAATTATGTTCAATCTTCTATTTGTGAGTAAATACATATTTCTCTTTAAATTAATATGTCCGTGCCTGATAAAAAACTGATAACTATACATTAAATAACGAAAACAAACAACCATACGTTTGAGTTTCAATAAATAACTATCTCAAAGTTACTAGCGTGTACACGTGTAGAAACTATATGTACAAGTGATAGGTATAATATCGAAATCACAGTTTTTGTATGAATATTTCATGTTCCTCCACTAGTGAATTGCTAATTAGGCAATATTAATTAATACGTGTCTAAAAAAAACATAAATAAATACTGTGCATATTACCATCAATTGAAATTACTATTATAAAAATTTATATAAATCGAAAAGTTGTTAAAGATTTAAAAAGAAAATAGTTGTACATTTAATAATTATATTGACATAACATAAAATGTGATGCTTCCGTAAAATTTCTAGAACCGAACCGTGTAAAAAGTCCAATATTTTAATCCTATAAACCCAAAAATAAATCATAAAATATAATAAACGAGATGTCGTGATAACATTTAATGGTTCATATAACGTAAAACTCACTGTGGTTTCTTATCGAATAGTACAAGTTCAAGAACTTTGATCACTGTAAAAATGTTAACTATTGGAAATACGAAAACATAATTTTTCTATACTGCCCGTTATGTAGACCGCCAATATTACATGTAATTACGTATTACATTAAAATACTACTACGGTAACAATACTTGCCGTTTTATATTGTATTTTATTATTTTTTATTTTATTTGGTTTCTATAATAAATCATCAAATATGTTTTAAAATAGAGGCTCCAAATATCAGACTTGAAAAAAAAATCCGGTGGATTTTTCATTAATTTTCTTTCATACAAACCTTGTCATGAGTATTACTATTACGAAAAAAAAAAAATAAATAAATAAATCATGCCGTTCTCAAGTCATTGCGTCAGCAACAAAATATGCTTCTATATTTTATATAAACATTGGTGTTGGATACACGATTAACTCATTCATCCGTATATCTGCATATTTAATTATTTTTGTTGTCTTAAGATGCAATCATATGTAATATTTGCGGTCTACATAACGGGCAGTATAGCAAAATTATGTTTTCGTCTTTCCAATCGTTAACATTTTTACAGTGAACAAAGTTCATGAACTTGTACTGATTGATAAAAAACCACAGTGAGTTTTACATTATACAAACCATTAAATGTTATCACGACAACTCGCATACTATATTTTATGATTTATTTTGGATTGTTTATTTATAATATTGGATTATTTATACGAGGCGGTTCGTTACTAGCAATTTTACCGCAGCATCATCGTTTATTTTATGTCAACATTGATGTTGAATGTAAAATTATTTTCATTTGAATTCGTCAACAACTTTTCGATGAATATAAATTATAATTATTGTAATTTCAATTGATGATAAAATGCGTAGTATTTTTTCTGAACACGTATTTATTAACATTGCCTAGGTAGCAATTCACTAGTGGAGGAGCGTGAAGTATTCATACACAAACTGTGATTTCGATATTATATCTATAACTTGTACATATAGTTTCTACACGTGTACACTCTAGAAACCTTGAGGTAGTTATTTATTTAAACTCAAACGTATGGTTGTTTGTTTTCGTTATTTAATGTATAGTTATCAGTTTTTTATCAGGCACGGACATATTTTTCTAAAGAGAAATATGTATTTACTCACAAATAGAAGATTGAACATAATTTCAATATTGACATTGAATATTTTATGTGGTTTAGATACTGAGTAAAGCGAGGAATGTGTTGGTTTTACTATGATAATGCCAAAGACATTATTTATATTTGCTCAGTGGCGGCGACGTGTTTGTCTTTCACGTTTGTACTAAGTTCCAAGAACAATGATGTTTAAATTTTTTATTTTATGCCCGAAAACAACTAATTTTATTTATCGTGCTTTTCCAAGAAACTAATCATATAATTAATAATCTCTAGGAAATATAAATTTCGTAAATATTTAATTTATGAAAGATTAAAAGAAAGCATGGGGTACGCATTTATATACAATTACTTCTTTGGGAGTTGTTATCTACATTGGACCATTTTGTACATTTGTAATTATCTAAAGAATTTATTTAAATTTGCCTGAAACTTTTTGTTTGTTCGGTATTGTGGACTATATGGTTATGACTGTAGGTGTGAATTGGTTGAAATGACAAGTCACAGATTGCTATTTTATATGCCAGGTGATGCCTTACCGTTTTAAAATGTACACTAAATGTTGATATACAGTAGGGTGGTACTTAATTTTCATCATTTATTTTTTCAGATTGTCCTCGTAAAAAGTTTTAATTATTAAACAAATCGTATAGAAAAAGTTTCTGGCAAATTCATTAATTTGAACCTGTGCCACAAAAGCTCTAAAATTACAAAAATAGAACATTTTCAGTATCATTAGTTATTTTAATATTCTTAAACCTAACTCTAGAAAAAAAAAATTTTACGAAAAAATATATATTATACAAAACTAAATATACTACAATTCGTTTCATATATATTAGTTTGCAAATATTTCACTTTTTCAAATATTTTGAACGAAATGTTAAAAAAAATTTTTCCTAAATTTGAGATATTTCCGGCAATTTATTATACAAATAATCAACTATAAAAACAGTTTACAATAAATCATAATATTATGACTTAATTCTTATATCTTTAACATATTTTTAATATATATATACTAAATATAATATATTTTTTGTGGTTTGGCTATTTTTTGCAATAATCACTAACAATTTGTAGTAGGTATTGTTTTGGAGATTCATTTTTGGTTGTTTCGTTGTTAAAATCCTCTATAAGTTTTACTCTTCTTTCTGTAACATAATTTACAACTGTATTATTTTTAAACATAATCAGGTTTTTATTATAATCTTCATTATTTGCCCATTTGAAAGGGTCTTCAATCAAAAATAAATATTGATTGCAAATCGTTTAAAAAGATTTTTTAGTATTGACACAAGTAGTATAACTACCGGTTCTGTCTCAACGATCTCTTTATTGATAAATATTTTCTGTTCTTTGTCACATAGTTTTGTTCATTAAAAATGTCCTGTTCTTTGTTCTTCATTTCTATCATAAAACATTGTCCGTAAAAATATAAAAATTTTTTTATAAACTTTGTAAAAAAAAAAAAAAAAATTGAACTGGGTTAAAAACATATTCTATTAATAAAATGGCATCAACAAATAAAACATTAAAAGCACTTATAAATAAACTAGAAAATAGATATGATTTTGTAAAATAAGTAGATTTATAATTCAAACAAAAATATGAGATTACTTATTTTAAATTTAATAAAATCAAATATTTAGAAAAATCGCTACAACACATTCTTTATAAATGTCCAATATTACACTTCAAAAAATCTTGTTAAGTCATAAAATATAGTACACGAGTTACCCTGATAAGCTTTAAACGTTTAGATACTTAAACTAATTAGAAACTCACAAAGTACATGATGATGTTCCTGTAGTATTCCAGAAAATAAATAGACGAACCAACCGCCCTGAATCTAAAATGCACAAGTTAGGCCTTACGTAGGTAGACAGAGTCAGCAAATACTACAGCCTCTTAAGATAAAAAAAAAAAAATTGAAATTTTTTTTTCATATATAAAGGTTCGCTAGTAAAAATCACACTAGTTGTGTGAGTGAGCTTTCCTAACAGGTATAGGTTTTAGATTCCGGGGAAATCCTTTCCGGGGTTAACACGTTTCGGTTTTATATTTTTTGGATATTTCGAGATGAATCGGCACATCGTTGTGACCTTTATAGATATACTTTTAAATAATAATAATATAAGTAGTTAGTGTTTTGGTTTAAATGATTCAAGAGTTTGTCGCAGATGATGGCTTTGTAAATTGTTATAATTGTCCTCAAAGGATCGATAATTATTGATATGGAACGTTTTTGTTGGTTTAAACCCTTAATATGGGTAGCAATTTTAATTCCATATGAAATATTGAAGATTTGCAAATATTGCGACATATTGGTAGAAGTAAATATGAATATGATATATTTATGATTTTAAATCATTATATAACGGTTACTTTTGAGTTGTCTTGTAAATTTATAATAACGATTTATTTTTTGACTTGAAGATATGAAGGTTGATGATCTTCGAAATATCATAGGAGACCTATAGAAATTAACAATCAGCACAATATACGTGATAAAAGATTATAGTTTTTACGTTTTCTTAATTTTATGCATATAAGCAATTTTTAATTAAAAAACCGAAATAATTATTACGATGATTTTGACAATGCAGATTATATGAGACAGAAGTACCAAACAAAGACAACTATAGGAAAATATGTATAATATTACAGGGGAAAATTTGATTAAACACTAAACAATTTGAACGTTTGATTATAACGTTAAATCAGTTATTTGTATATCGGTAATTTTCGGTAGCTCTGCGAAAACACAAGTGTTATATGCGGAAAATATCGAATAGAATAATTGATTTAGTAAGTTTCTGTCAACATAAATTCATTATAAAAGGCTATGACCCGCTGCGGTACTACTGTGAGTCCTGGGCTATACACTAGATTATAATCTATACGAACTATCAACATTTTATTTTCAACATAAATATTACCATGCGATTTTATACAAAGGTTTGTTATTTCTTTTTTTTTCAATCGTTTATTTAGTGATATACGAGGTCTAGTCGACACTGATTAGATTAATCGTAAACCGTTTTGAGTATAAACTTGCGAGTGCTGTATTTATATATCCTTATATATACAATTTGTATTTATATGAACATGTATTAAACAAAGATTAGATTAATGTTGACTCTATCGAGTCGGCTGCTAGGTGCGATTAAGTAACGTGTGTTTTTACGTCTTGTCGGTTTTCATTATGAGGGAAAATATAGAGGAACGAGTTTGCATTAAATTTTTCCATTAACATGGGAAGACGGCTAATAAAACCTACCAAATGTTATTGTTAGCATATCCTGTATACGCGTTTTCGAACAGTTAAAACGTTTTTAAAAAGGTAAAACAACTGTTGAAAGTGATGAATGTGAAGGACGTCCTTCAACAAGCTACAATGAGGAAATGTTCCATAAAATACGGACAGCCATACGAGTTAACCGCCGTTTGAAAATCTTGGAACTTTTTAGCTAAACACGATATCCCAGTTGTTTCTCAACTGCCCTATTCGCATAGTTTCATATGATTTATTTTATTCCCAAAGATAAAAATGTCGCTTAAGAGTTATCGTTTTCGAGATTTGGATGAAATAAAATATAACGCGACGGAGCAGCTATAAGGAGTATAAAAAAGAGATATCCATAGGTGTTTTCTAAAATTTCAGGAATGTTGGAAAACTTGTATAGATTTAGAAGGAGATTAGATGTAAATAAATTCATAAAATAAATATGTATGTATTTTTTATAAAAATTTAAAATATGTATCCTTTATTTCATCTAGAATAATAGTGTTATTATACTGTATTTAATCCAAGTAGTATTTATCTAGGTTGTATTAAATTATTATTCATCTTAATTTTAACAAATTGTATCTAACTTTAAACAACAAAGTCCAGTAAAACATTTCTTGAAATACTGTGATTTTCGTAATAATATGACTTGTATACGCTTATAAATAGAACAATTTTTCATAACGTCTATAAATTATTTACAAAGTTAAGCAATTAAAACATTAAGAAAATATAAAACACAAAAAACCTATATTAATTAGGTCAAAAAATGTGTAAATCGTATAGTATGTAATTTTTGAGTTGATTTTATGTACTTTAAAATAACAAAAGGACAAGATAATATTTTTTTATTTTTTTTTTCAGATATTCGTACTAATTGCTATAGTACTTTTGGTAATTCAACATGTGTCATGTATACCTAACCTACAAAAGCAGGAGAATGTAAAGCCAAAAGATTTTACAAATACCCCTGAATCTGAATATTATAACATCGAACATCGATCAGCTTCCGAAAAGGGTGATCCATACCGTCCTCCTCCAGGCACCAAAACCCGAAAAAACAATTTGTTAAAATTAAGATGAATAATAATTTAATACAACCTAGATAAATACTACTTGGATTAAATACAGTATAATAACACTATTATTCTAGATGAAATAAAGGATACATATTTTAAATTTTTATAAAAAATACATACATATTTATTTTATGAATTTATTTATATCTAATCTCCTTCTAAATCTATACAAGTTTTCCAACATTCCTGAAATTTTTATTGATTATGATTATTAATTATATGATTAGTTTCTTGGAAAAGCACGATAAATAAAATTAGTTGTTTTCGGGCATAAAATAAAAAATTTAAACATCATTGTTCTTGGAACTTAGTACAAACGTGAAAGACAAACACGTCGCCGCCACTGAGCAAATATAAATAATGTCTTTGGCATTATCATAGTAAAACCAACACATTCCTCGCTTTACTCAGTATCTAAACCACATAAAATATTCAATGTCAATATTGAAATTATGTTCAATCTTCTATTTGTGAGTAAATACATATTTCTCTTTAAATTAATATGTCCGTGCCTGATAAAAAACTGATAACTATACATTAAATAACGAAAACAAACAACCATACGTTTGAGTTTCAATAAATAACTATCTCAAAGTTACTAGCGTGTACACGTGTAGAAACTATATGTACAAGTTATAGGTATAATATCGAAATCACAGTTTGTGTATGAATACTTCACGCTCCTCCACTAGTGAATTGCTACCTAGGCAATGTTAATAAATACGTGTTCAGAAAAAATACTATGCATTTTATCATCAATTGAAATTACAATAATTATAATTTATATTCATCGAAAAGTTGTTGACGAATTCAAATGAAAATAATTTTACATTCAACATCAATGTTGACATAAAATAAACGATGATGCTGCGGTAAAATTGCTAGTAACGAACCGCCTCGTATAAATAATCCAATATTATAAATAAACAATCCAAAATAAATCATAAAATATAGTATGCGAGTTGTCGTGATAACATTTAATGGTTTGTATAATGTAAAACTCACTGTGGTTTTTTATCAATCAGTACAAGTTCATGAACTTTGTTCACTGTAAAAATGTTAACGATTGGAAAGACGAAAACATAATTTTGCTATACTGCCCGTTATGTAGACCGCAAATATTACATATGATTGCATCTTAAGACAACAAAAATAATTAAATATGCAGATATACGGATGAATGAGTTAATCGTGTATCCAACACCAATGTTTATATAAAATATAGAAGCATATTTTGTTGCTGACGCAATGACTTGAGAACGGCATGATTTATTTATTTATTTTTTTTTTTTCGTAATAGTAATACTCATGACAAGGTTTGTATGAAAGAAAATTAATGAAAAATCCACCGGATTTTTTTTTCAAGTCTGATATTTGGAGCCTCTATTTTAAAACATATTTGATGATTTATTATAGAAACCAAATAAAATAAAAAATAATAAAATACAATATAAAACGGCAAGTATTGTTACCGTAGTAGTATTTTAATGTAATACGTAATTACATGTAATATTGGCGGTCTACATAACGGGCAGTATAGAAAAATTATGTTTTCGTATTTCCAATAGTTAACATTTTTACAGTGATCAAAGTTCTTGAACTTGTACTATTCGATAAGAAACCACAGTGAGTTTTACGTTATATGAACCATTAAATGTTATCACGACATCTCGTTTATTATATTTTATGATTTATTTTTGGGTTTATAGGATTAAAATATTGGACTTTTTACACGGTTCGGTTCTAGAAATTTTACGGAAGCATCACATTTTATGTTATGTCAATATAATTATTAAATGTACAACTATTTTCTTTTTAAATCTTTAACAACTTTTCGATTTATATAAATTTTTATAATAGTAATTTCAATTGATGGTAATATGCACAGTATTTATTTATGTTTTTTTTAGACACGTATTAATTAATATTGCCTAATTAGCAATTCACTAGTGGAGGAACATGAAATATTCATACAAAAACTGTGATTTCGATATTATACCTATCACTTGTACATATAGTTTCTACACGTGTACACGCTAGTAACTTTGAGATAGTTATTTATTGAAACTCAAACGTATGGTTGTTTGTTTTCGTTATTTAATGTATAGTTATCAGTTTTTTATCAGGCACGGACATATTAATTTAAAGAGAAATATGTATTTACTCACAAATAGAAGATTGAACATAATTTCTATATTGACTTTGAATATATTATGTGGTTTAAATACTGAGTGAAGCTAGGAATGTGTAGGCTTTACTATGATAATGCCAAAGACATTATTTATATTTGCACAGTGGCGGCGACGTGTTTGTCTTTCACGTGTGCACTAAGTTCCAAGAACTGTGATGTTTTAATTTATTTATTTTATGCCTGAATACAACTTATTATTTATGGTAGTCATTCTCGTGTTTGCCAAAAACAAATGTCCATTATCACGTAATTCACTGTATAAATTATTCATCTTACCAAAAATTTTTGGGAGTATAATTTTTGTTGTATATTATTACAAGCAATACAAAATCATACTTCTTTGCATTATTATGTATTTTGAATTATAGTACAACATCAGAGCCTTTTAGATACAAAACAATTAGATCCTTATTTGCTGTTTATGACTGTTTTTGACATTATAGAAGGCACGTATGCATATTTAGTACGACAATATTATTATAGTTTTATCAAGAACAAATATGATCATGACAATTTTCAATCAACGGAAGAATGAATCCTTTATTGTGTTAAATCTATGCTACAAATACAATCTACAATCTATTTATAATAAATACATTATTTTTTTTTTTTGTATTGAAACCAAAAAAAGATTAGTAAATAATTGACTTGTACGAGAATAGGTTAGTCACTGTAACTGGTATTATATGCTAATATGGGCGTGTGAAGCCTGGAGGTGGACGGCATGCATCACCCTTTCCGGAAGCTGATTGACGTTCGTAGGTATATTTAGGAGGTGGATCAGGTCTAGTGCTAAAATCGTTTGGCTTTAGGTTAGGTATACATGACACATGTTGAATTACCAAAAGTACTATAGCAATTAGTACGAATATCTGAAAAAAAAAATAAAAAAATATTATCTTGTCCTTTTGTTATTTTAAAGTACATAAAATCAACTCAAAAATTACATACTATACGATTTACACATTTTTTGACCTAATTAATATAGGTTTTTTGTGTTTTATATTTTCTTAATGTTTTAATTGCTTAACTTTGTAAATAATTTATAGACGTTATGAAAAATTGTTCTATTTATAAGCGTATACAAGTCATATTATTACGAAAATCACAGTATTTCAAGAAATGTTTTACTGGACTTTGTTGTTTAAAGTTAGATACAATTTGTTAAAATTAAGATGAATAATAATTTAATACAACCTAGATAAATACTACTTGGATTAAATACAGTATAATAACACTATTATTCTAGATGAAATAAAGGATACATATTTTAAATTTTTATAAAAAATACATACATATTTATTTTATGAATTTATTTACATCTAATCTCCTTCTAAATCTATACAAGTTTTCCAACATTCCTGAAATTTTAGAAAACACCTATGGATATCTCTTTTTTATACTCCTTATAGCTGCTCCGTCGCGTTATATTTTATTTCATCCAAATCTCGAAAACGATAACTCTTAAGCGACATTTTTATCTTTGGGAATAAAATAAATCATATGAAACTATGCGAATAGGGCAGTTGAGAAACAACTGGGATATCGTGTTTAGCTAAAAAGTTCCAAGATTTTCAAACGGCGGTTAACTCGTATGGCTGTCCGTATTTTATGGAACATTTCCTCATTGTAGCTTGTTGAAGGACGTCCTTCACATTCATCACTTTCAACAGTTGTTTTACCTTTTTAAAAACGTTTTAACTGTTCGAAAACGCGTATACAGGATATGCTAACAATAACATTTGGTAGGTTTTATTAGCCGTCTTCCCATGTTAATGGAAAAATTTAATGCAAACTCGTTCCTCTATATTTTCCCTCATAATGAAAACCGACAAGACGTAAAAACACACGTTACTTAATCGCACCTAGCAGCCGACTCGATAGAGTCAACATTAATCTAATCTTTGTTTAATACATGTTCATATAAATACAAATTGTATATATAAGGATATATAAATACAGCACTCGCAAGTTTATACTCAAAACGGTTTACGATTAATCTAATCAGTGTCGACTAGACCTCGTATATCACTAAATAAACGATTGAAAAAAAAAGAAATAACAAACCTTTGTATAAAATCGCATGGTAATATTTATGTTGAAAATAAAATGTTGATAGTTCGTATAGATTATAATCTAGTGTATAGCCCAGGACTCACAGTAGTACCGCAGCGGGTCATAGCCTTTTATAATGAATTTATGTTGACAGAAACTTACTAAATCAATTATTCTATTCGATATTTTCCGCATATAACACTTGTGTTTTCGCAGAGCTACCGAAAATTACCGATATACAAATAACTGATTTAACGTTATAATCAAACGTTCAAATTGTTTAGTGTTTAATCAAATTTTCCCCTGTAATATTATACATATTTTCCTATAGTTGTCTTTGTTTGGTACTTCTGTCTCATATAATCTGCATTGTCAAAATCATCGTAATAATTATTTCGGTTTTTTAATTAAAAATTGCTTATATGCATAAAATTAAGAAAACGTAAAAACTATAATCTTTTATCACGTATATTGTGCTGATTGTTAATTTCTATAGGTCTCCTATGATATTTCGAAGATCATCAACCTTCATATCTTCAAGTCAAAAAATAAATCGTTATTATAAATTTACAAGACAACTCAAAAGTAACCGTTATATAATGATTTAAAATCATAAATATATCATATTCATATTTACTTCTACCAATATGTCGCAATATTTGCAAATCTTCAATATTTCATATGGAATTAAAATTGCTACCCATATTAAGGGTTTAAACCAACAAAAACGTTCCATATCAATAATTATCGATCCTTTGAGGACAATTATAACAATTTACAAAGCCATCATCTGCGACAAACTCTTGAATCATTTAAACCAAAACACTAACTACTTATATTATTATTATTTAAAAGTATATCTATAAAGGTCACAACGATGTGCCGATTCATCTCGAAATATCCAAAAAATATAAAACCGAAACGTGTTAACCCCGGAAAGGATTTCCCCGGAATCTAAAACCTATACCTGTTAGGAAAGCTCACTCACACAACTAGTGTGATTTTTACTAGCGAACCTTTATATATGAAAAAAAAATTTCAATTTTTTTTTTTTTATCTTAAGAGGCTGTAGTATTTGCTGACTCTGTCTACCTACGTAAGGCCTAACTTGTGCATTTTAGATTCAGGGCGGTTGGTTCGTCTATTTATTTTCTGGAATACTACAGGAACATCATCATGTACTTTGTGAGTTTCTAATTAGTTTAAGTATCTAAACGTTTAAAGCTTATCAGGGTAACTCGTGTACTATATTTTATGACTTAACAAGATTTTTTGAAGTGTAATATTGGACATTTATAAAGAATGTGTTGTAGCGATTTTTCTAAATATTTGATTTTATTAAATTTAAAATAAGTAATCTCATATTTTTGTTTGAATTATAAATCTACTTATTTTACAAAATCATATCTATTTTCTAGTTTATTTATAAGTGCTTTTAATGTTTTATTTGTTGATGCCATTTTATTAATAGAATATGTTTTTAACCCAGTTCAATTTTTTTTTTTTTTTTTACAAAGTTTATAAAAAAATTTTTATATTTTTACGGACAATGTTTTATGATAGAAATGAAGAACAAAGAACAGGACATTTTTAATGAACAAAACTATGTGACAAAGAACAGAAAATATTTATCAATAAAGAGATCGTTGAGACAGAACCGGTAGTTATACTACTTGTGTCAATACTAAAAAATCTTTTTAAACGATTTGCAATCAATATTTATTTTTGATTGAAGACCCTTTCAAATGGGCAAATAATGAAGATTATAATAAAAACCTGATTATGTTTAAAAATAATACAGTTGTAAATTATGTTACAGAAAGAAGAGTAAAACTTATAGAGGATTTTAACAACGAAACAACCAAAAATGAATCTCCAAAACAATACCTACTACAAATTGTTAGTGATTATTGCAAAAAATAGCCAAACCACAAAAAATATATTATATTTAGTATATATATATTAAAAATATGTTAAAGATATAAGAATTAAGTCATAATATTATGATTTATTGTAAACTGTTTTTATAGTTGATTATTTGTATAATAAATTGCCGGAAATATCTCAAATTTAGGAAAAATTTTTTTTAACATTTCGTTCAAAATATTTGAAAAAGTGAAATATTTGCAAACTAATATATATGAAACGAATTGTAGTATATTTAGTTTTGTATAATATATATTTTTTCGTAAAATTTTTTTTTTCTAGAGTTAGGTTTAAGAATATTAAAATAACTAATGATACTGAAAATGTTCTATTTTTGTAATTTTAGAGCTTTTGTGGCACAGGTTCAAATTAATGAATTTGCCAGAAACTTTTTCTATACGATTTGTTTAATAATTAAAACTTTTTACGAGGACAATCTGAAAAAATAAATGATGAAAATTAAGTACCACCCTACTGTATATCAACATTTAGTGTACATTTTAAAACGGTAAGGCATCACCTGGCATATAAAATAGCAATCTGTGACTTGTCATTTCAACCAATTCACACCTACAGTCATAACCATATAGTCCACAATACCGAACAAACAAAAAGTTTCAGGCAAATTTAAATAAATTCTTTAGATAATTACAAATGTACAAAATGGTCCAATGTAGATAACAACTCCCAAAGAAGTAATTGTATATAAATGCGTACCCCATGCTTTCTTTTAATCTTTCATAAATTAAATATTTACGAAATTTATATTTCCTAGAGATTATTAATTATATGATTAGTTTCTTGGAAAAGCACGATAAATAAAATTAGTTGTTTTCGGGCATAAAATAAAAAATTTAAACATCATTGTTCTTGGAACTTAGTACAAACGTGAAAGACAAACACGTCGCCGCCACTGAGCAAATATAAATAATGTCTTTGGCATTATCATAGTAAAACCAACACATTCCTCGCTTTACTCAGTATCTAAACCACATAAAATATTCAATGTCAATATTGAAATTATGTTCAATCTTCTATTTGTGAGTAAATACATATTTCTCTTTAGAAAAATATGTCCGTGCCTGATAAAAAACTGATAACTATACATTAAATAACGAAAACAAACAACCATACGTTTGAGTTTAAATAAATAACTACCTCAAGGTTTCTAGAGTGTACACGTGTAGAAACTATATGTACAAGTTATAGATATAATATCGAAATCACAGTTTGTGTATGAATACTTCACGCTCCTCCACTAGTGAATTGCTACCTAGGCAATGTTAATAAATACGTGTTCAGAAAAAATACTACGCATTTTATCATCAATTGAAATTACAATAATTATAATTTATATTCATCGAAAAGTTGTTGACGAATTCAAATGAAAATAATTTTACATTCAACATCAATGTTGACATAAAATAAACGATGATGCTGCGGTAAAATTGCTAGTAACGAACCGCCTCGTATAAATAATCCAATATTATAAATAAACAATCCAAAATAAATCATAAAATATAGTATGCGAGTTGTCGTGATAACATTTAATGGTTTGTATAATGTAAAACTCACTGTGGTTTTTTATCAATCAGTACAAGTTCATGAACTTTGTTCACTGTAAAAATGTTAACGATTGGAAAGACGAAAACATAATTTTGCTATACTGCCCGTTATGTAGACCGCAAATATTACATATGATTGCATCTTAAGACAACAAAAATAATTAAATATGCAGATATACGGATGAATGAGTTAATCGTGTATCCAACACCAATGTTTATATAAAATATAGAAGCATATTTTGTTGCTGACGCAATGACTTGAGAACGGCATGATTTATTTATTTATTTTTTTTTTTTCGTAATAGTAATACTCATGACAAGGTTTGTATGAAAGAAAATTAATGAAAAATCCACCGGATTTTTTTTTCAAGTCTGATATTTGGAGCCTCTATTTTAAAACATATTTGATGATTTATTATAGAAACCAAATAAAATAAAAAATAATAAAATACAATATAAAACGGCAAGTATTGTTACCGTAGTAGTATTTTAATGTAATACGTAATTACATGTAATATTGGCGGTCTACATAACGGGCAGTATAGAAAAATTATGTTTTCGTATTTCCAATAGTTAACATTTTTACAGTGATCAAAGTTCTTGAACTTGTACTATTCGATAAGAAACCACAGTGAGTTTTACGTTATATGAACCATTAAATGTTATCATGACATCTCGTTTATTATATTTTATGATTTATTTTTGGGTTTATAGGATTAAAATATTGGACTTTTTACACGGTTCGGTTCTAGAAATTTTACGGAAGCATCACATTTTATGTTATGTCAATATAATTATTAAATGTACAACTATTTTCTTTTTAAATCTTTAACAACTTTTCGATTTATATAAATTTTTATAATAGTAATTTCAATTGATGGTAATATGCACAGTATTTATTTATGTTTTTTTTAGACACGTATTAATTAATATTGCCTAATTAGCAATTCACTAGTGGAGGAACATGAAATATTCATACAAAAACTGTGATTTCGATATTATACCTATCACTTGTACATATAGTTTCTACACGTGTACACGCTAGTAACTTTGAGATAGTTATTTATTGAAACTCAAACGTATGGTTGTTTGTTTTCGTTATTTAATGTATAGTTATCAGTTTTTTATCAGGCACGGACATATTAATTTAAAGAGAAATATGTATTTACTCACAAATAGAAGATTGAACATAATTTCTATATTGACTTTGAATATATTATGTGGTTTAAATACTGAGTGAAGCTAGGAATGTGTAGGCTTTACTATGATAATGCCAAAGACATTATTTATATTTGCACAGTGGCGGCGACGTGTTTGTCTTTCACGTGTGCACTAAGTTCCAAGAACTGTGATGTTTTAATTTATTTATTTTATGCCTGAATACAACTTATTATTTATGGTAGTCATTCTCGTGTTTGCCAAAAACAAATGTCCATTATCACGTAATTCACTGTATAAATTATTCATCTTACCAAAAATTTTTGGGAGTATAATTTTTGTTGTATATTATTACAAGCAATACAAAATCATACTTCTTTGCATTATTATGTATTTTGAATTATAGTACAACATCAGAGCCTTTTAGATACAAAACAATTAGATCCTTATTTGCTGTTTATGACTGTTTTTGACATTATAGAAGGCACGTATGCATATTTAGTACGACAATATTATTATAGTTTTATCAAGAACAAATATGATCATGACAATTTTCAATCATCGGAAGAATGAATCCTTTATTGTGTTAAATCTATGCTACAAATACAATCTACAATCTATTTATAATAAATACATTATTTTTTTTTTTTGTATTGAAACCAAAAAAAGATTAGTAAATAATTGACTTGTACGAGAATAGGTTAGTCACTGTAACTGGTATTATATGCTAATATGGGCGTGTGAAGCCTGGAGGTGGACGGCATGCATCACCCTTTCCGGAAGCTGATTGACGTTCGTAGGTATATTTAGGAGGTGGATCAGGTCTAGTGCTAAAATCGTTTGGCTTTAGGTTAGGTATACATGACACATGTTGAATTACCAAAAGTACTATAGCAATTAGTACGAATATCTGAAAAAAAAAATAAAAAAATATTATCTTGTCCTTTTGTTATTTTAAAGTACATAAAATCAACTCAAAAATTACATACTATACGATTTACACATTTTTTGACCTAATTAATATAGGTTTTTTGTGTTTTATATTTTCTTAATGTTTTAATTGCTTAACTTTGTAAATAATTTATAGACGTTATGAAAAATTGTTCTATTTATAAGCGTATACAAGTCATATTATACTAGTCATAAACTATCAAATTTGCGAATAAATAATTCAAGCTTATTGTTCGTTAGATAGACAAAGAAATTAATTATTATGGGCCCTTATAATAAAAATAAAATTAATATATTTCGTAAAACTTTACCGAGGATTACTATGATGTTTTGAAAAATAATATAGATTATTTTTGATATCTTTCATTATTTAGGGGATAATATTAAAATTAATATTACTTTTCCAATGAATAATATTTTTATTTTTGATTTATTTAATATATTTATTTTCATAGGTTGTAAACAATTTTTTTTAAATTAAACAGAGAGCAAAAAACAAACTACAAACCTTAATGTAGACCTGCATTGTGTTGTTGAAGTTGAAAATTGGAATAGTTCGTGTCGATTAACTTCTATTCTTTGCCGGACATTGACTATAGTAGATTATGGCCTTTTATATTGATTCTATTTGATATTTATTCAACAGCACAAATATTTTCGCAGAAGTGTTTTAAAAAACTAATACACAAGTAAATTCTGTTGATAAATATTTAATGGAAGAATAGTATTGTGTTTAATGTTATGTGAACTACTGACACAAGTAAAATTTAACCTATGGAGGAAACGATGGAAAATAAAAATTAATGGAGAGAAATTGGTGCAAATTATTAATTACACCCTATGTAAAACCACATACATCCCAGTCACGCTAAATCAACAGATAATCTCTCAAAATGATAGAGCAAAATATCCGGGAATGCACCTTGTCACACAAATTAACCACATGTAACATTGCGTACGTAAGAAAATATTGCAAATCAAACAAAATCTGCAAAAGCTGTATTGGCTAGATAGACGACACTCTAAGCTTCATCTTACCTAGCAAACGTCACTTGTATGTATCGACAGTTAATCCGATTTGGATTTATGGTATACAACTGTGGGGTTATGCTAGTAAGTCTAACATCGAAATAATAAAACGATGTCATTGTCACAGCATATCGGTATGTTTAGAACGACATCGTCCACCGCGAATTGAAAATGACATCCGTGCAGGATGAGATTACCCGGTTTGCCCGCAAACATTCAAGAAGAATGGAGCATCACACAAATACAGCTGCCACACAACTACTCGACAACTCAAAAGAATTCAGACGACACAAACGAATGAAGTTATTTGACTTAGTCTTATTATTAGAACAAGAATGAAGCTGCTTCATTGGAAGTATAACCTCGCAATAGTTTTGTACTCATATTTAAGTAGTATGACTATGTATGTTCAAGCTCGACGAACTATTTCTAATAATACCTTTTTTGATCTTTCCTATATCTTTGTATCGTAAAACATTTTCTGTTTAAAATTTACATTATGTTTACAATCAAGGTAAAAAAAAAAATTAATTAAATTAAAAAAAAATATATAAATAAATAAACAGCACAAAATCGAGAAACATCAAATTTACAATTAATAATCATTAATATTTAAATTTAAAATTATAACATCATGGGCAGTTTTTTTCTTTTACATTTGCAACACCTATATTGTATCATTACCTAGCCATCATGACAATATGAGAAGGCGACAAAAGATAAAAAACAAACTGTGACATCGATATTATACCTAAGAATAGTACCTAGTATTTTCACTTGTACACTCAATTACTAACTATGGTGGTTATTTATTAAATCACAATATCTGATCTGGATACTACGAGGAATATTTTGGTATGTTTTAGGAACATTTTATTTTCAATTGTAGCATATTAACTTAAACTGGGAATCATATCGTATCTAAATCCATGATTGGATTATAAAACTTGGTATATATTTATAATGTTATTTAGTTTTTTTCTGGAATATAATAGTGAATCGTTAAGAACATAATTCAATTCTAAATAATATTGGCAGTTTAAAATTTTTCTACGTTTAATTTAAAATGGTTCATTAGTCTCTTCTGGATTTAGTAGATATAACGCTTAAATGTTATGCTCACAAATTGCTGCTACAATAATAAATCTAGTGGTACTGAATGCATACAAATATTGTGCAGCTAAAATATATTTTGTGACCTAGACATACGCACTCATGTATGCCTGTATCAAAGCCCCCAACATGTGCTTGTTAGAACGAATTAATTTATTGATAGTTCAGTTCAGAGACAGACTCTATTGAATAAATTCCTGGGAGAAAAAAGTAAGATTAGTTTTAAGAATTACTTAAGGGGTACAAAATATACCAAGTATTAATAAATAACAAAATGTATACGTAACTACATAAGTTTAACCAAAATTAAAAACTCGTACTGATGCTTACACATAAAACAACTGTAAAAGCCTTTTCGTTTTTATGTTTAAAGGGTTAGTCAAAGTATATCTATGGCGCCAATATAAAATAATTTACACAAATAATACCTGTTATTATACCACTAGCAAATTTATTGTGTCCATGAATACGTTAAAATTAGGAAATGATAAACCGATTAGTATCATAAACAAAATGCAAGGTAAAAAACAAGTAAATACCTTATACATAGAGAAAAATTGGGTTCCTTGATGTTAGGAATTCGACATTGATTGGCACTTGATCCTTCTTTACAAATTAAAACTTCTTCCTAGCTCTAATACTTTATCTTCAACCTTGACGATCGCTTCCTTTCCGTACGCTTAGGCTCTTCCTTCTCTTCTCCAACATAAATATATACAGATGTATCATATGGTATATTAATTGCTCCCTTACTCTTTTACATTTCAATATCAGATGAACCGACCTTAAACAATACGCTAATTGATATATCGATGATAAAGCCATATTAACAAACAGTCCAGATCCTCTCCTAGCTATTTTCACATACAAGATTACCTAGACAACCTCGAAATGTAGTACACAACATTAATAAATTCAAATGCATAAATATACCTTTACCCTTCGCTACGGAGTATATCTAACCAAACTAGCCAGTAAAACCTGATCAATTAATGATCAATTCCGATTCTTTCAACCACTTGTATCATCAAAGATCGTGGAGCAAACGTCTAACTCTTGCTTTACAAACTTTTTCTAAGACTTTATTGGACATATATTGTCCTGATTAGGGGCGCAGCCTTAATATCAAACATTAACCGCATACAATGATTTAAATCCTAAACTCAATATACAATTTCTAAAGCTCTAATTCCGTCTTAAATCACACGTTTCCCACTAACCATAAAATACAACAATTTTTTGAAATAGCCAATAACCACTATATGGATTCTTGTATAAAATTTTTAAACATTTCTGTTGTGTCAAAATAAAGAAATTCACATTTTTCAGAAAATAGAACGCTAGTACACGGAATGATGTGATTTTTTCGTTTTTAATATTTATTATATATTGTTTATTATTAGGCTTATTATGTTAATGTCTGAACATTAGCTCATCATTTATATATTCATCTAGCCTGGTCAACTAGAGCGGGACCTGACAAATAGTGAATTGATTTGAATATATTAACCTATAGAGAACACTACTGTTCAATATGTTTCATTATAAGTGGTTTCCATGCTAAGTACTGTTTTAGTTTGTCATGTGTGAAATACATTTCAACAAAATTCATCCTGTAAAGTAAAACTCCTACATCATATAATTCAAATAAAATATTTTTGTCCAATTATAGATTGGACTCCCTTTACTTTCAAGTATCCGATTGTAATACTGGGAAATCGAATAATATTGTAGTAAATGATTCGAAAATTGCATTGGGTTTTGGACACGATTTCACTATAAAACGGAAAAAATAAAAAATTATCATTCCATCCCGACTTAATTTCGTTGTTTTATCATTATTGTTTATATAATTTTAATAAATCATTAATATGATACGATGACAGACGATGATATTTCAAATCATCTTATAGTTCAATCAACTGGAAGTTTAGGATGAGGGTTGCTGTTTAAGAATAGCATAGACAGAGGAAAAGAAATTAGTAAGTGACTATCTTAATTGAATATTAAAATGTTAATATTTAATTTATATACGTATATTATAGGTGAAATGTAGAAATAAATATTTGGCATATCAAAAGTATTCAATATTTTAAAATAATTATTTTTATATAATTTGAATAAATATATATATAAAACAGATATTTTATATCAGTGTACAATGTATAATAAACATACAACATACGGAATTTTTTATAAATTTAATTCTAAACATATATTTAAATGATTATATACTACACTAAAATTGTATATTAAAGTATTAGATTAATATGCTTTTTATAATAACTAATAGAATAATTTGATAAGCTAAGGTCCACACTATAGTCGGGTGAATGAAAAGTGGCCGCTGGCAATATGATAGGAACTTACGATAAGCCATGGGTTAGGTTAGGTGAGGTTCTCAAAGTAAATCAGTTAATGCTAGTGGGCATCAGCGGCTACTTTTCATTCACCCGGCTATAGGATATATAATATATATAAATACTATTATGTAGTTTAGTTGTTTAATTTAGTGCTGCATTCTTCAACATATTAATGTGTCTTTTATTGTGTTAAACGTATGCTATAAATACTAGGATCTATTATTTTATTTTTTATAGAATTTCTATAACCTTTTTTACTGTTATTTTATAGAATAAGAATCATTTAATTTATCATTTTATTCACCAAAGCCAGATTAGAATACTATACATGTAAGGACAACTCTTACTGTAAGTGGTAATGCTAAACATTAAAATTGTGACTGCTGAATTTTGTAGAACCTAATTTAGCAATGTAACTTTTGTTTGTTGGAAATATTTCGGAATTACTCCCTTTATCAGGTGCATTTGTTATTTCAGAATTATCTTCCGTCTGCGTTTGTTTTCCTTTTAATTTACGGTTACAAATGAAGATTAAATATTTTAATTTAATTGTTGAATTAAGATTAACCAGGATAGGTATAAAATGAATCAATTGTTTAACACATATTTGAACCCTACTAAAAGATGCTAAATAAAAGGTTAGTTATAGTGGTCTAAAAGATGGTTTTTAACTGACTGCCCTAGCCGGCGTTATCATTAATGGATGAATTCCTTCCCAAACATGACAAAATTGGCTAGGAAAAACATTTAGACAAGCTTAATTGACGCCACTGCCTGTTATGCTTAAGTTTTACTGTGAGAGATTTTGTTAAACAGGCTTTCGTCGACACAAATCTATATAATAATGTTGAGTAAATCAATATTGAATGCCTTAAATCGAGGAATGCGACGGTGCAATATAATTTTTCTTCAAGGGCAAACGAAATTTTATCAACCAGGAGGTGGACCTGGCGGATCGTCGCATAACTATTGCGAAAGACAAATTTTGAATTACATACTATTTGGGCATAATGAACTATTTGTAATAAATGTTTAAGAAGGAATTTACCAATAGTATAAAAAGAGTACTAGGGACAACTTTGTGGTTTTATTTTTTGTTTTAAAAATATGATAAATTTATCATATTAAAAAGAAACAGCTTAAATAGTTATAATAATAATGTAAATAATATCCCAATGTTTTGATCTAGTGGTTAAATCAATAGGTTTTCAATTCGTAGGTAGCAGGTTTGAATCTCATGTATACTTGCAAACATATAACCTCACCCCATAGGGCCCCTTTTTAATGAGAAATCATATGTAAATCCCTTTAACTAAATAGATAGGCAAAAAAAGTACTTAGAAATCTTAACGTAGCACTTCACATACAACCGTGATCCTAGGATCCACCTCTATAACGAGATATGTGTGAACATACAATTATAAAATAAATCAGAAAATTGGGGTAATAGTAAACCTAACCCGAGTCGTGTTTAAAAATAAACGGAGGCCTCCGTATCTGACTTGGGTTGGAATTACTATTGCAAATTTTTTCTATTATATTTATAAAATATTATAGAATTGTTATCATTGTGTTCCATTTTTTTTTTAAATAATTATTATTCAAATGTAATCAAATGATTTTGTATACACCCGTTTCTACTATACCTTTGTTAATCAATTTTAATTTTGCTGTGTTTGGTGTATTAGAATTTTCTAGAAAATTTTTGTTTTTTAATTTTTTCATGTAAGAATGTGACAAAAATACTTTTTATTCATTACTTAAAATAACACTCAATTTTTTAGTTTTTATAAATTCAAAAGATGTTACATCATATTTTATTTCTTTTTCTAAATTTATTAATTTTCAAACAATATTATATACAATTAGGAGAAATATATATTAAAAGTTTATAAGATTAGAAAACTAGTTATTGCAATACAATACTACTACCTTTCGATAACAATTAAAGTGAACTATTCTCTTACAAGTCAATTATTTACTGTTTATTTTCTGGATTCAATACATTTAAAAAATTATATTTATATTGTAAATTGATTATAACATGTATTTGTAGCATAAATATAAAAATATACCCATACATTTAGATCTAAAAAGTTTTGAAGATTTGTTTACTATATTGCTGTTTAATTTCCGACAAAATATTATAAAAAAATTTGTAAAGTTTAATGTATATATTTTATTAATATAGATACTTATATCTTTCTGATTTTACATTTTGCACACGTTATGCTATTCATTTATATCTCGTCACGATAAATTACACAGTATACCCGCAAACAGCTTCACACAAATATAGGTGCTATACAACTCCTCGACAATTTAATAGGCTTTAGACGAAACAAACGACTGAAGCCATTCGACTTAATCTAATTATTAGATAAAGAATGGAGCTGTATTATTGAAAGTATAACCCTATACAAGCTTTGTAATATTAAGTAGTATAACTATGTATGTTCCAGCTAAACGAACTTTCTCTCATAAAACATTTTCTCTTCAATGTCATATATTTGTATTATTAGACATTTTCTTATTAAATTAATTTTTGTATTTATATTATTCTCTAAAGAATTAGAGGTATCAACAAAGTCTATATTATTTTTCATATTTTCATAGAAATTTTTGGTTAAGATATTTTAAATATACTTATTTTTATTAAAAGGCGCTATAGTAACAGCTGTCCCTTTCTATCTAACGAGCAATAAAGCAAAATTATGTTTTGTTCTTTTGATATTTCAAGTTTTATAAAATAAAATTATTATTCTATAAATGTTTAAAGGTTATCACGTCATTCCGTATTGTATCATTTAAGAATTAATTGGATCTTTTGGTTTAAGATTCAAGGTGATTATAAACTTAAATACAATCACTGCAGATAATAATTGGATTTTTTTTGTGTTTTTTTTATGTACTGTTTTATCGGGAAAAGAAATTTTAACATAACTGAAAAATGTATATACGCACAATTTGAAGATTCATTATATTTCTATTATGTTTTAATATGTAATGTTATGTAAATACTATAACAATCTAAAAATGTGTTTTTATCACTGTGATAATGGGATTTTTTATTTTCAATTGAAGCGTATTTACTTAAACTAGGAATTATGTTTCTATCTTTTCTTATCCTAATCCATGATAGAATAATAATTACTGGGTCTCTATTAATTAAGATATTTAATTTTCCTCAGTAATTTTACAATGAATTGTATATATCATAATTGGCTTTTATACAATATTTTACGTTTTAATTAAACTACTTCATTATCTACATGTTTTTCTTCATTAAATTAAAACCATGTGAATTGCGGCTACCATACATCCTATATTTAGTTAAAATAATGTAATAATTATAGCGGTTGATAGAACTATGCAGATTGTATTAGACTAATGTTCTATACAATTGAAACTACAGGAAAAGATGTATTATATTACAAGGGATCATTTTTTAAACACTAAACAATTTTAAAATTAAAAACTCGTATTATCTGTAATTTTTGAACATTAATTTTTGGTATCTTTGCAAAATGACATGTGTCGTTTGAGAGAAAATCGAATAGAAAAATTGAATTATTAGGTTACTATCAAGACTTTTATTTTAATATATAAATGTAATCTTTTATATTATCTAGAAAAATAGAGTTTTTATACTGTATTTTTCCAGATAGTATTTATCTTGGATGTATTCTATTGTTATTCTTCTGAATCTTAATAGATTGTAGCTATCTTTAAACAACAATGTTCAGTAAAACATTTTTTAAAATGCTGTGATTTTCGTTATAATATGACTTGTATATGCTTCTAAATAAAAAACTTGTACATATAGCCATCAAAGTATTTACAAATATACCAAAAATAAATGATTAAGAAATTATAATACCTAGAAAGTAAAAAAACTTGTAAGTTGTTTTATATATAATATTTGATTCGATATAATGTATTAAAAAAAAAAAAAAACTAATATTTTATTTATTTTATTTTTTTTTCAGATATTCATAAAAAGCACTATTGTACTTTTGGTAATTCAAAATGTGTTATGTTTTCCCAACCAAAATAAGAATGACAGTGTAAAGAAAAATGATTCTTCAAACACAAGTGACAAACTTAGGAGTGTTTCCTATGGCCTTCGACCATCTTCCGAAAATAATATTCCATTCCGTCCACCTCCAGGAAGTCATTATATAAGCTAGTATTCGATTACAGTTACAATTACTAACCTATTCTCTTACAATACAATTATTATCGATTTTTTTTTTTGGATTCAATGCATTAAAAATATAATATGTAAATTATAAAAAGATTGTAAATTGTAACGATAGCAAGAATTTAACACAATAAAGGACACATACTTCTGTTCATTAAAAATTGTCTTGATCATATTTGTTCTTGATAAAACTATAATATTATTATCGTATTAAATATGCATACGTGCCTTCTATAAAGTCAAGCATAGTCCCAATCAACAAATTAGGACATAAACATCAACAAATAGAATAATTTTTACAGGGAGTTACGTGATAATGGAAATTTGTTTTGCGTAAACACGAGAATGACTACCATAAATAATATTTTGTTTTCGGGCATAAAATAAATAAATTTAAGCATCATAGTTCTTAGAACTTAGTGCACACGTGAAAGGCAAACACGTCGCTGCCACTGTGCAAATATTAATAATGTCTTTAGCATTTTCATAGTAAAACCAATACTATAGAGTTTTAGAATATTTTAGTTAACATAATTTCGGAAATTAGTAATCATAATTATTTAAATTTAAAATTATGATATCATGTATAGAAAGTCGTCCTAATCAGAATAAACGAAAGGTAACATTGATTAGTATTAATACGCTATAATATATCGTCGCTCACTGCAAAAACTCACAGACCACAAATTTAAGGAATTTCATCTTTAAGCAACATCTATCATGAAAAAGATTACTATACGATTCTCAAAAAGATATTAAAATTAGGTTTTCTAATAACTTGACCTTTTTTTGTAATATTTTAAAAATGCATTAACTGTTTAACACCTAGTTTTTAAAAGTAAGAACTCACTACTGCGTTAGTGACTCTATGCCCACAACAAATATTAATCTTGAATATGCAACAAGTTTTAAATTTTGTAAATACACAATCTTAATTAAGTTAAAATCTTGACTTTCCAGCACGTCAGTATTTGCAGTTTGTAAGTTTTTACTTTAAGCCGAAGATATAACAGCTACGTTTTCCAGGTGGAAATTTACTCGTTTGCGTTCGCGATTCAGTGCACTATAGTGTTAAACGTCCATTATCACCGGTACCCTGTGCTCGTTCTCGTTTTTCGTCACACAATTGATCGCCGAGTTCCAAATACTGGCCGCCTACGTCGATCACGCCGTAGAAATCGTCGAATATGACCGGTCCACCGGTCGGACCATGGAAAGTAAACATCTAAACCACATCCGGATCTGTGTGAAGGTCCACAACTTGTTGATACACTTCAAGGACGAGTTGAACGATAGCTCCAATTACATCATACTGCTGGAGCTCATGTTCAGCACGCTGTACTTTTGCCTGTCGGCGTTCAACATGATATTCGTGGGCAACAAGTTCACCATAGTCAAGGGGCTGCTGACGCTGTCCAACTACCTGACAGAGCTGTTCATATTCTACATGTATGGCAGCATGTACGGTTCGCCGTGGTATGCTAGGGTGACCATAACTCCCAAATTTGGATTAAAATAACGTATTAAAATGAGTAAGATTTTCAGATTCTTATGGTTACAAGTATCTATCATGATTGTAGTAAAATTCATATTTTCTAATTCCTTACACATCTGTTACATGGCGAAAGGAGCTAGCACATTTAAGACAATCGATTCAGCCTTAGTTCGATCTCAAGTGAATTTTTTATTATAAATTTGTTTTAAAAGAGATGATGTGCAATCCATCGATCGAAATGAGTGATTGTGTACAACAGTATGAAATGTGAATATACCTTCTTATGTTCGGTAAGTCTACTTTCGTCAGTGGATCCACTCGTATTATTCTTTAAAAAAAAAGAAGTTACCTTTTCATGTTTTGATGCAGCTGATAAAGCCAATAAATGTTTTTTCACTTTTGTGGTATGTTGTTTTATATCTTAAAGTCCATCATGTTCTATAGAAAATACCGATTTACATATTGTACAAAACACATTTCCAATTTCATCAGCATCTTTTAAAAAAGGAAATTCGGATTTTAAATTAGGAGCAAAAACACACCTCCTTTTTGGCATTATGAGAAAAAAATTAACAAACTATATTCTAAATGACACCACTACGACTGAATATTATTACTTTGACGGACAAAATGTTGACTGAAGGAGTAAAAATATTAATAACAAATAACATTTACAATGTTATATAGACCTAATAATATTGTGGATAACGAATTGGCCGCGACCAGTTTGATTGTTCTTTATTTTAATTGCCTTATCGCGGCGGAATTTCCGTGTGCAGGAGGTCACTGACGATGATCATGTCCAGGTCGCAGATCCCGTTGCAGCTGACCGTTAGCAAGGTGTTCTTGGCCAGTCTACCGTTGTTCCTGTCCGTGCTCAAGGTCTCGTACTCTGGCGTTAACGCTCTGAGAGCAGCAAATTCTAAATAACCATGCGGCGTCATATATCAAATATATATATTTGTTAACCAGTAGTTTAAATTAGGAATGTAGTTTGCCGATAAATTAAAAAAAAAAAAAAAAATGAAACCTCGCTGGTTTCCCTATAAATTTTAGAGTCAGAGTAAAAAATGTATTGGTATGATGTGTATATTTAGTTAATATTTATTTTTTTTTTTATCTGGTCGTAATCAACTTTACCAGCAGACATAATGCTTTAAATTATTTAGTGAACAACTTTTCTGAAAACATTTTGGATCGAGTTGGTGCATTAAAGTTGGAGAGGGGAAATTTTTTTGAATAACATTTTGGTTTTCTTAATTATTCGGAAAAAAACGTGGAAATATCGGAAAAAGTTCCAACAATAATGGTTTTATTATTTTGGTTTTTGTCTACGTTTTAAATTAAATAATCGTAAAGAATTGACATTTTCACAGATAATTAATTGATACACTGCAGTGTATTTTACAAGTATATAATAATTGTTTTTGAATTCATGCGTAATATTAAAAGTTGGTAGTGTTATTGTACGAATGATTCCAGAGTTTGCCTCAGATTACGGGTTGATAGATATTTAAGCTCAGTTGCCCTACAATAAGATTAACAATTATTAATATAAAATAATTTTTTTATGATCAACGTGGGTGAGAATGACATCCCCCCAGCCTCAAAAAAAAAACAGTAGAATAACGCGGATATCGGGCTATTTGGGTAGAAGAATATATGAACTTGATCAATTTATTTTGTTTATTGGGGGCCTTTAGGTGGTAGTTAAAATACGTTTAAGAAATGTATTTCTTTGACCTTATAATATAAAAGTTTATGTTCTCCACAAGACCAATCCTCAACCCACTTAGTATATTATTATTTATTTTATTCTTAGATATCGGAATGTCACCGTGTCGGGCACCTTATCTCTAAGTATATTGTTAAACCATGCTTGTTAACTTATTCGAATTCTTACAAATTAATGTTGTGTAACGATTTATAGTTTAACGACTGTGGGGAACGAAAAAAAATTCGAATAAAACATATTTCTAATTTGCATTTTTACATAATCTGTTTCCAAGTATATTGAATAACGATAAGAAAAACACAAACGAAATTAAGATAAATTGAAATTATGTTACGTATATATAAAATTATAATGTACGTTATAATAAAAAAATAGAAATACGTTTAATGGGGGTGGGGGTGATATCGTACCCCTCTTAAATACACCTTTGATTAGAAAACGAATAATATTTAGCCATATACCCGTTAGATAGATAGAGGCTTAAGATGAAAAGGAAAAACTGATTATACAAATATATTGAACATTGAGTTAATTGTATTAACTACACATAAACGTAATATATTGCAAGGAATATAAAATTTTAAAATAAACTCTGTTCGATATCCGTGATGGCAGTAAACTTTGTAGAATTATGAATTATTGTATACAATTATTGGATTTACTTTGTTTTTTTTTCAGTGTTGATTAAAATATCCGGACTTGTAAACTTTACTAAACATAACGAAAACATGGCTTATGAATTTTTACCACAAACAACAAACTATTGAGTAATAAATAAACAACTATTTCACTGTTTCAGTGAATGTAAATGTGTGAACACATTAGGTACAAGCGATAGGTATAATATCGCCATCACATTCTGTGAATGAATATTTTGTCATCCTTCACTGGTGGATTTGTAAGCTAAATGATGATAATAAATACGTCTTAAAATAAAAGTGCATAATATCATAAACTGAAATAATAATAATAATTAATATTCTGAGAATTGATGTGAACCAATAAAATTAAAATAATTTTACTATTAACGTTATTATTAAAATTATGATTAATTATAATGCTGCGATAAAATCGCTGCAACTCGCTAGTTTAAAAAGTTCAATATTATAATCCAGAAAATCCAATATAAATCCTAAAACATAGTACGCGATTTGTGGCAATAAAAATTAAAGGTTCATAAAAAATTATCACAAATTTCTAGTCACTGATACAATCATTAATTATCCCTGTGATATACTATGGTTAAGTGTATAAGGTGGCAATATTGACAAGTGAATCAAACGTCTTAATTGATCATCAATAAGATGAACGATTGATGATACAGAACAATATTGTAGGGTTAATGGCTTAATGTGAATAAATACTCGATTTCAATTAAAAATAACAGTAGAAAAAATTATATATTGGGATAATATAATGGACGTTAAATTAAACCTGAAGAAAATACATATTTTTAAATGGGGAATTTTTAGTGGTAGTAAAATTATTCCTAATCATTTTTTCTTTACTTTATTATAAATTTACTCCGAAAAACCAAAGGGCTCTTAAATAGTCTAGCAAAATGCACGATAACCATGAAAATCTGTGAAAATTTTTATATTCATTTTTATTTTTTTTAACACCAAAGAGTTATTTTCAATTGAAGTTATGTAATAAAAATTATGATAATTTAAACTATAAACAATGACTAGTGTATCAATTATAGAAAACTGTTACTATGAGCAGTATCCTCCAATTTTATTTTTTATCATTCATATGTACACATTATTGAGTATTTTGTATAATATTTCAATGCATTTCTGCAAAATCATATAAACATTATCCACATACAACCAAATAAACATTTAAAATAACTCAGAATTATTAAATGCTTTTAAATGGTTCTTAAATCGACAGAATGTTATAAATTATCCACTTTATCCTAATCATTAATTAACTACATTATTTATCCACGCTTATTTAGACATTTTCTGATATGATCAAATTTAAATGCACGGCGATTGTTAGTTGGCATATTTTTATACAATTAAAAGAAACGTTATAAGTCTACTGACGTTATCAGCGTATATTTTAAATATACCATGTCTATTAATTTTAAATCTTCAAGTCAAACTTCTAAAATTTCTTGCTCTCCGAATAACATTTAAAATAATTTTAACCATCAATTTTATAACCCTCGTGATTCAACAACACTGTTTTATTTTTGTGTGGTACTAAATTCCCAAAGGACTTTTTTTTTACATTTGACTTGAAGGAAAAATTGATAATGTTGTTTGATAAACCTTTAGATGTCTATACAATCAAATTAAAATCACCATAAATCTAAAAATCTGTTGTAAAATGTGTTTCATGTTACTAGTTACCATATGATTAAACACAAAACAATTCTCACATTAAATATTTGTCAACAAAATTTACTTTTATATTAATTTTTATGACACTTCTACGAAAACATTTGTGCTGTTTGAATAAATATCAAATAGAAATCAATATAAAGGGCCATTATCAGACACTGTACTGTAGTCAATGTCCGGCAAACAATAGAATTTAATCGACACAAACTATTCCAATTTTCAACCTCAACATCACCATGCGGTTTTACATGAAGGTTTGTAGTTTCTTTTTTGTTTCAATCCTTGAGATACTGGTCGACTTATAAAGATGTTATAAAATATTAATATATGTTTACTAGATTGTTGTTTAACACTGGAAAAAATATTATAAATATATTTTAAAAGGTTAATGTTTGTTTTATTTTAAGTTAGATACTAATATCTCTCTGTTTCGACATTTTAATCACGTCATTCTATTTCGTGTATATATCGTTAAGATAAATATTTCGGTATGAATAACCTATGGTCGTGTTTAGCTGGTTTTACACTATGCGATTTGAATGCACTGGAATTCTCCTCCATTTTTCGGGTTTATGATTTTTCAATTATATTAAAATATTTATATTGCATTCTAGAGAATGTTTTGAACGTTTTGTGTACAAGTCAGAAGGTATTTCCATCGATCTGCGTCTATTCGTTCGTCGTTTTAATCTGTACATTTTAATCGAATACGAACACGTATACAAGGATACTATTTGTATAATATAAAAAATATTATTATTATATTTTTTTTTTATCAATTTTCAAGAATACTATACGGTTTTGTATAAAGTTGTTGCAAGTATTTAATGTTCTTTTTTTTCAGATTCTGAGCGTGACGAGGAATATAATGGTTACACTATAATTTGGGTTTTGTTTCCGTCTTTGTACTACTTTATTTTGTTTGGAATGTTAATTATAGTCCCTCTCCTGTAAGAATTTTGGGACATTTTCGATTTGAATTTTTTCGTTGAATTTTACACTATAATGAAAATCAGGAAATGTTCCTGCATTAAATGTTTGTTTATGATTGATTTGGTTTTGTAGTTGTTATTCCGTTGAAATTTATCTCAATGACCTGATATTTGCAATTCATATTAAGACGAGTCCTCTCTTGTCGTGGAATACTTTTCAAAACATGTTGACATCTTTATAAGTAAATGAAGTTTTCGAGATTTTTTTAGATTTTATTTGGTTTTACATGGATTATATTGTTTTGGAAGAGTATGAAATGCCAAAATGCACGATAATTCATCATAATTTGTATCAATTGTAAAAAATAATAAAAGTAGAGAGTTATGTATTTGTTAATTTGTATAAGAGTTTTAAATTCTAGTTTTGACGAAAATCGTAAAACATAGGGCATTTCAAAATATGTTTCATCGATCTTTACTCAGAAAATTATTTCGTTATTTTAAATCGTTTATTGTTGTGTATATAATTGAAGAAAACTCATCTATGTATTCTGCCTTGTATCTTCTATGATTGGCAGACTGGTGAGCAGTATTTGCTAAATTTTCTCTTTCAAAACTAGAAACAATTTGTTATTAATTTCGTGTAAAATTTCCAAGTATTTTACCTAAACTAAACCTATTTTATCCACATTAAACCAAATAATAAATTTTAAAACACGTTATCATCAATTACCTACAAGTGATCAAGAATTTGCTCAAATATTTATTTTTAAAATATACACTAATCCTCAATCAAAATATCTTTATTTTATCTGTATAATATATGTTTAATGCTTTATTTTACTCTAGATAATTTTTAATTTTAACTATCAAATATCCGTATTGAAAACTGTTTTATTCCTTTATCTTTTACATTAATATTAAAAAACTTTAGCTTATATTTAACAATAGTGTGCGGTTAAACATATTTTTATGTTGTTCGTAAATATTTTACAATAAAACGCTTACATATAAATACTATTCCTTAATATTATTTTATCTTTAAATTAAAAAATGTTTTTTTTTTTTTTTTTTTACAGTTTTTTATACAATTCGTAATTGTCTTTTTGGTAATTCAACATGTGTCATGCGTGTCTAACTGTTTCAACAAACAATCAAAAACTACTAGCCATGTATTTCAAAAAAATGGATCAAATGGAACGGTAGATAAAACTCAAATAACAAATGCAGATGATAAAGAGAGTAATTCCAAAACAAATTCAACACAAAAAAGTGGTTATTGGGTCCAATAAATTTACAGTGAAAATTCCAATTTTACCAATTTTACCAGTTACAGTATCAGTTGCCCTTACATGTAAAATATTCTAATCTGGCTATGGTGAATTAAAAGAAAAATTAAATAATCGTTATTCTATAAAATAACAATAAAAAAGGTTATTATATTTTTATAAAAATTCTATAAAAATATGAAATAATTTATCCTTGTATTTGGAGCGTACATTTAACACAATAAAAGACACATTAATATGTTGAAGAATGCAGCACTAAATTAAATAACTTAACTACATAATTGTATTTATATATATTATATATCCTAGTGTGGACCTTAGCTTATCAAATTATTCTCTTAGTTATTATAAAAAGCATTTTAATCTTATACTTTAATATACAATTTTAGTGTAGTATATAATCATTTTATTATATGTATAGAATTAAATTTATTAAAAATTCCGTATGTTGTATGTTTACTGTACATTGTACACTGATATAGAATATCTGTTTTATATAGATATTTATTCAAATTTTTATAAAAAAAATTATTTTAATATATTGAATACCTTTGATTTGCCAAATATTTGTTTCTACATTTTATCTATAATATACGTATATTATAAATTAAATATTAACATTTTATTATTCAATTAATATGGTCAATTATTAATTTATTTTTCTCTGTCTATGCTATTCTTGATTAGTCACCCCCATCCTAAACTTCCAGTTGATTTGAACTATAAGATGATTTGAAATATCATCGTCTGTCATCGTATCATATTAAATCGCATCAAACCACCACATTTTCGGTCTCCGTCTTTATATTATTCCTCCTACGTTTCTTTATATTTTACCATTCATATTCCTTCTGATTTCTCTCTTTTTATGTCATGTCCTGTAAAATCTCACCTCACTTATCTAAATCTTTGTACTTTTTTATTCTCCTCTTACTCTGATGTACTCGTTCCTTATTTTCTTTTGTATGTATTTTCTTTTGTTGGAATTATACCACTCTATTATTCCGACCACCTATTATACAATAAAATAAAAGTTAAAATGTTATTGTTTATGTTTTTCGACAAAAACATGACTGTTAAATTTTAACCCATTAAGAATCATATAGCATAAAATGTCAAACAACACAGTGTTGTTGTTTGGGGCGTAGTGGATACAATAAAATTATAAAACAAAGTATTAAATCGGGATAGAAAGATAATATATTATTTTTTCCGTATTATAGTGAAATCGTGTCCAAAGGCCTATGCAATTTTTGATACCATTTACTACAATATTATCTGATACATGAAAATACAGCTATAATTCAAGAGAAAAATATTTTATTTGAACCGTATGATGCAGGAGTTATACTTTTCAGGATGAATTTTTATGAAATGTATTTCAGACATGACAAACTAAACAGTACTTAGCAAGGAAAACACTTACAATGAAACATATTGAACAGTTGTGTTCTCTATAGGTTACTATTTTCAAATTCCTATATAGTTGTTTTTGGCTATTTCGAAAACTTGTTGTATTTTATGGTTAGTGGGAAGAGTGTGATTTGAGACGTAAAATGGAGCTTTAGACATTGTATGTAGAGTTTAGGATTGAAATCATTGTATACGGTTAATGTTTGATATTTAGGCTGCGCTCCTAATCAGAACTATATATGTCCAATTAAGTCTTAGAAAAAGTTTGTTAAGCAAGAGTTTAACAGGTTGCTCTACGTTCTTTGAAGTTACATGTGGTCGAAGGAATCGGAATTGATTATTTATTGATCAGGTTTTACTGGTTATATGTGATTGCCAGGTAAGTCGACAATCGATGAGAATACTAAGTTATTGTACACATTGTTTAAGAAGAAGAGGTTGATTACTGAGGAAATGTGTTGGATATACTCCGTGACGAAGAGTAAAGGTACATGTATGCATTTGGATTCATTAATGTTGTGTACCACATTTGAGGTTGTCTAGATAATCTTGTATGTTAAAAGAATCTAAGAAAGGATCTGGGCTGTTTATTATTATGGCTTTGTCTTCGACACATTAATTAGCGTATTGTTTGAGGTCGGCTGATCTGATATTACAATGTTGCAGAATAAGGGAGTGTCAACATTAATGTTAAATGTAAAATTATTTTCATTTAAATTCGTTACCAACTTTTCTATATTCATCGAATATTATAGATATAGTGATTTCAATTGATGATTAATTGTGTAGTATTTTTCATGTTTTCTCTGAACACGTATTTATTAACATTATCTAGGTAGCAATTCAAATAAAAGGTTCGTTATAGTAGTCTAAAGGAACGTTTTTAACCGACTGCCCCAGCTGGAGTTATCATTAATCGAACAGTGCCTTCCCAAACGTGTCAAAAAAAGCTAGGAAAAAAAGTTAGACATGCTTTATTAATGCCGCTGCCCGTTATGCAAAATTTCTATGGTGAGCGATTTTGTTAAACAGGTTTTCATTCACCTAAATAAATGTAATAATGTTGAATAAATCAATGTTGAATGCTTAAAATCGAGCAATGCGACGGTGCAATATATTTTTTTTAAGGGCAAACGAAATTTTATCAACCAGGACGTGGACCGGGCGGATCGTCGAATAAATATTGCGAAAGACAAATTTTGAATTAGACACTATTTGGGCTTATTCAAATATTTGTAATATATGTTTGAGAAGGAGTTTTCCGAATAGTATGAAAAGAGTTCAAAGGAGAATTTTATGTCTTTTTGAGGAGGGACAGTCAAAGGGTTTTTATGGTTTTAGTAAGAGTATTACAATAGAGAATTTCCATAATATGGGAAAGTACAATAAATGTAGCATGGCGTTGAATATTTGGGCAAGGAAAATGTTTGTTTTTCTAGGTAGATGCTTGACTATTCCCATTGTAATAAAATCAAACCCAATAGGTTTTTTGGTTGAATTTTTTATGTTAAATTCTACTTCAACCGTTTGGAACTCTTGGGGAGATTAGTTGGAGAGATTGTATGTTTTTGTGGACAATATATAGCTCCAAATGGAATAGGAATATTATTTAGTGTAAGAGCTAATGCACAGGATTGGATTTCGGCTGTTATAATGTTTGGGAGTGGTGTATACACTAAAATTGCTACAAACCACTCGTTGTTAATATCCAATATTTGAATACAAAAAATCCAATATAATCATAATATAAACTACACGTGATACAGTGATTACCATCAAACATTTTTCGGCTAACAAGTTTATTTATTAAATTTTAACTATGAAAAGTACGAAAACATAATTTTGCATTGTTGCTCGTTATATAGACAGAGACATCAAGTACTACGACTCCATTTGAAAAAAATAAAATAATATATTATGGATTTATGTAATCCACAAACAAATCTTCGGTAATTTATGTGTATTTTAGTTTCCAGGTTGATTATCTTGGGAGTTGTATACACATCTCCCAAATATTATAACAGCCGAAATCCAATCCTGTGCGTTTCTTTGATTTATTGAATTTTTTTTTTTTTAATTAAAATATTTAATATTATTATCTTAAGAAAATTATAAAACAAGATAATTAAAGATAACCTCATAATACCCCTTATTATTCAGCATTACAATGTACCCTTATTATTTTCACCAACCATAATTCAACTACTATTTATTCATGTTTTATTATTTGTATTATTATATTTATCTTCTCATTCTTTCTTATTTCTTTATTTTAGTGTTTTTACATATGATTATTACGTATTTATACACATATACGAGGTGTGGCTAATAATTAACGAGATTTTCTCTGTAAAAACTTTTTATTTATATTTTTTAATGGTTTAACATTTTGCTACAATTGAAAATAAAAATTCGCCAAATCAACGTTAAACCAGCACATTCTTCGTTTGATATGGTATAACATGCCATTACATATTAATACATAATACAAAAATAATAAATCTTCAATTTGTGTGTATATACATTTTTCTGTTTTTTTAAATTTTCTGTTCTCGATATAACAGTATATAAAAAAAATCTATTTATTATCTACAACGATTATGTTTAAATAAATAATCACCTTATATGTTCATTAATTATACAGGTGTAGGTACAAGTGTTGGGTATAGAATCGATGACACATTTTGTTTTTGAATCTTTTATCACCCTCTCCTATTGTATGGCTGGCTAGTTAAAGGAATTATATAGGTATTACAAATAAGAAATAAAAAATTAAGCATGATATAATAAACTCAAATTTATATTATTATTATTAATATTTTTCGTTTTGATTTTATATATTAAATTTATATTTGTTACTCCTTCAACATTTTAATAAAATATAATACATTTTAATACTGCACTAAAATCGCTACAACACATTCACTATAAATGTCCAATATTTGAATTCAAAAAATCCAATTAACCCGTAAAATATACTACACGTGATACCTTTAAACGTTTATAGAAAAAAACATTTTTATTTATAAAATTTTAACTATCAGAAGTACGAAAACATAATTTTGCCTTATGCTAGCTCGTTAGGTAGACAGAGACAGCAATTACTACGGCCTCTTTTGATAAAAATAAATTTAATATATTTAGTATAACTTAACCGAGGGTTTCTATGAGGATATGGATAATAATTTAGATTTGTTGATACCTATGATTATTTAGAAAATAATATATATAAAATACCCCTAGTAAATAAAAAAAATATTGGGTAAATTCAATGATGAATTAAATGGGGAAATAATGACATTTGTTGTATTAAGATCTAAATTATATTCTTATAAAACATATAAAAATTAAAAAAGAAGTGAAAAAGGCGAAAGGAAAAAAAACAATATAGTTAATAATAAATTACATTTTAAACATTATGTATATTGTTTATTTAATAAAAATATTAAATATGTAAAACAAAATGTGTGTAGAACTAAGGGTCATGATATAATTACCGTAGAACAAACTAAAAAGCACTAAGTTTTCATGATGATAAAAGATAATAAAAAATCAAATTAATACATTAGCTTGGGGGCATTATTCAAAACAAATCAAGAGAGATAATTTAGTCGACCATCTTCAAAAATTATTATATTGTTTAAATAAATAAAAATTTTATGTTAAATTTATTCAATTTTTTTTTTTTTCAATTTAATTAATTTTTTTTATTTACCTCGATTGTAAACATAATTTAAATTTTAAACAGAAAATGTTTAATGATTTAAATATATAACAATAAACAGAAAATGTTTTGCAATACAAATATATAGGAAAGATCAAAAAAGGTATTATTAGAAAAAAGTTCGTCGAGCTTGAACATACATAGTCATACTACTGAAATATGAGTACAAAACTATTGTGAAGTTATACTTCCAATGTAGGAGCTTCATTCTTGTTCTAATAATAAGACTAAGTCAAAAAACTTCATTCGTTTGTGTCTTCTGAATTCTTTTGAGTTGTCGAGTAGTTGTGTGGCAGCTGTATTTATGTGATGTTCCATTCTTCTTGAATGTTTGTGGGCAAACCGGGTAATCTCATCCTGCACGGATGTCATTTTCAATTCGCGGTGGACGATGTCGTTCTAAACATACCGATATGCTGTGACAATGTTACGAAGACCGGTGCTCTGGCATCGTTTTATTATTTCGATGTTAGACTTACTAGCATAACCCCACAGTTGTATACCATAAATCCAAATCGGATTAACTGTCGATACATACAAGTGACGTTTGCTAGGTAAGATGAAGCTAGAGTGTCGTCTATCTAGCCAATACAGCTTTTGCAGATTTTGTTTGATTTGCAATATTTTCTTACGTACGCAATGTTACATGTGGTTAATTTGTGTGACAAGGTGCATTCCCGGATATTTTGCTTTATCATTTTGCGGGATTATCTGTTGATTTAGCGTGACTGGGATGTATGTGGTTTTACATAGGGTGTAATTAATAATGTGCACCAATTTCTCTCTATTAATTTTTATTTTCAATCGTTTCCTCCATAGGTTAAATTTTTCTTGTGTCAGTAGTTCACATATGATTATATACAATACTATTCTTCCATTAAATATTTGTCAACAAAATTTACTTGTGTATTAGTTTTTTATGACACTTCTGCAAAAACATTTGTGCTGTTTTAAAAAATATCGAATAGAATCAATATAAAAGGCCATAATCACACACGGTACTATAGTCAATGTCCGGCAAAGAATAGAAGTTAATCGACACGAACTATTCCAATTTTCAACCTCAACAACACCATGCAGGTCTACATTAAGGTTTGTAGTTTGTTTTTTGCTCTCTGTTTAATTTAAAAAAAATTGTTTACAACCTATGAAAATAAATATATTCAATAAATCAAAAATAATAATATTATTCATTAAAAAAGTTATATAAATTTTAATATTATCCCCTAAATAATAAGAAATGTCAAAAATAATCTATATTTTTTTTCAAATCTTCATAGTAATCCTCGGTAATGTTTTACGAAATATATTAATTTTATTTTTATTATAAGTGCCCATAATAATTTCTTTGTCTATCTAACGAGCAATAAGCTTAAATTATTTATTCCCAAATATGATAATTAATGTTTAATAAATAATATCATTTTTTCTAAAAATCTAAGATTTAAAAAAATTTTTTTACACTAATCAATTTTAATATTAAATTCTCGTAATATTAGTTATTTGTACATCGTTATTTTTTGGTATCTCTGCAAAACACATGCGCCGTTTGCGGGAAAATCGTATAGAAAAATAGATTAATAAGGTAAATACCAAAATTCTTATTTAAATTTTAAAAATTTATATTTTATATAATCTAGAGAAATAGTAATTTTAATACTGTATTTATCTATAATCACAGAAACCTATAATTAAAATAAAAATTGGGTAAATTTTTTTATATAGACTATGCGATTTGATTTTATGTACTTTTAAAATAACAAAAGAACCCGATAATTTTTTTTTTTTTTTTCAGATATACGTACTAATTTCTATAGTACTTTTGGTAAATCAACATGTGTCAAGTATACCTAACCTAAAGCCAAATGATTTTTCAAGGAAACCTGATCCATTAGCTATAGTTACCTACGAACGAAAACCAGCTTCCGGAAAGGGTGATTCATGCCGTCAACCTCCAGGCTACACATGCCCATATTAGCATTCAATACCAGTTATAGTGACTAAATGCCAAAGTCATTATTATTATTTGCACAGTAGGAGCGACGTGTTTGCCTCTAATGTGTGCACTAAGTTCTACGAACTATGATGCTTAAATTTATTTATTTTATGCCCGAATACAAAATATTATTTATGATAGTCATTCTCGTGTTTACGCAAAACAAATTTCCATTATCACGTAATTCACTGTATAAATTATTCTTATTTGTTGATGTGTATGTCCTAATTTGTTGATTGGGACTATGCTTGACTTTATAGAAGGCATGTATGCATATTTAATACGATAATAATATTATAGTTTTATCAAGAACAAATATGATCAATATAATTATAATCAACAAAAGTATGTGTCCTTTATTGTGTTAAATTCTTGCTACCATTACAATTTACAATCTTTTTATAATTTACATATTATTTTTTTAATGCATTGAATCCAAAAAAAAAATCGATAATAATTGTATTGTAAGAGAATAGGTTAGTAATTGTAACTGTTATCGAATACTAGCTTATATAATGACTTCCTGGAGGTGGTTGGACTGGATTATTATTTTCGGAAGCTGGTCGAGCAGGAATCTTAACACCGTTAAGGCCTCCTTGACCTTGGCTGGGTAGACATAAAACATGTTGAATTACCAAAAGTACAATAGTGAATAGTACGAATATCTGAAAAAAAAAAAAAATCATTAATCTATAATCGGTTATTTCGTTATTTTAAAAGTACATAATGTCTTTTTTTTTTTTTTATATATAAATCAATTTACAAGTTATTTGACCTACTTATTGGTTTAAGGTGTTTTTCAATTTAATAATGTTTTAACTGGGTAAATTTATAAATACTGTATGGGCAAAACACAATATTTTGGCTACATAATTATTGTATACGTTTTGCGCCACTAGATTAATTTGTAAATATTATTCTGGTAGTTGGATAGATTAAATGCTTTTGATTTAAGTGTATTATCAAGCAAAATGTGTAGAAACTGAAGTAACTTTTTTAATTTCACGTAAAATATTGTATGCCAGCCATTTTATTTAGAATCGAATTATGATGTTTACAACTCATTGTTAAATTCCTGAGAAAAACTAAATTTATTAAATAATAGAGGCCCAGTTTATATAATTCCATTGTGGATTAAGATAAGATAAGATAGAGAGAAAATCCCTAGTTTAAGTAAATATGCTAAAATTAAAATTGAAAATTCCCCAATTTACAGGCAATCCAACACATTTATCGTTTATTATAGTATTTACATGCTATTACATATTAAAACATAATATAAATATAATAAATTTTGTGGGTATATACATTTTTCATTTAAGTTAAAATTTCTGTTCCCGATAAAATAGTACATGAAAAAAAAATACAGAGAATATTCATTTATAACCTGCAACGATTGTGTTTAAATAAATAACCACCTTATTTTTTTAGTAATTATACACGTGTAGGTATTATTATAGAATAGTAAGTACGTACAATTGTAAGTTATCAAATGGATGACACAGTTTGTTTTTGAATATTTTGTCACCCTCTATTATTGTACTCTAGCTAGCAGTAAAGGAATTATATAGGTATTACAAATAAGGAATAATAAACTAAGCATTAATTACTGCACTAAAATTGCTACAAACCACTCGTTGTTAATATCCAATATTTGAATACAAAAAATCCAATATAATCATAATATAAACTACACGTGATACAGTGATTACCATCAAACATTTTTCGGCTAACAAGTTTATTTATTAAATTTTAACTATGAAAAGTACGAAAACATAATTTTGCATTGTTGCTCGTTATATAGACAGAGACATCAAGTACTACGACTCCATTTGAAAAAAATAAAATAATATATTATGGATTTATGTAATCCACAAACAAATCTTCGGTAATTTATGTGTATTTTAGTTTCCAGGTTGATTATCTTGGGAGTTGTATACACATCTCCCAAATATTATAACAGCCGAAATCCAATCCTGTGCGTTTCTTTGATTTATTGAATTTTTTTTTTTTTAATTAAAATATTTAATATTATTATCTTAAGAAAATTATAAAACAAGATAATTCAAGATAACCTCATAATACCCCCTATTATTCAGCATTACAATGTACCCTTATTATTTTCACCAACCATAATTCAACTACTATTTATTCATGTTTTATTATTTGTATTATTATATTAATCTTCTCATTCTTTCTTATTTCTTTATTTTAGTGTTTTAACATATGATTATTACGTATTTATACACATATACGAGGTGTGGCTAATAAATAACGAGATTTTCTCTGTAAAAACTTTTTATTTATATTTTTTAATGGTTTAACATTTTGCTACAATTGAAAATAAAAATTCGCCAAATCAACGTCAAACCAGCACATTCTTCGTTTGATATGGTATAACATGCCATTACATATTAATACATAATACAAAAATAATAAATCTTCAATTTGTGTGTATATACATTTTTCTGTTTTTTTAAATTTTCTGTTCTCGATATAACAGTATATAAAAAAAATCTATTTATTATCTACAACGATTATGTTTAAATAAATAATCACCTTATATGTTCATTAATTATACAGGTGTAGGTACAAGTGTTGGGTATAGAATCGATGACACATTTTGTTTTTGAATCTTTTATCACCCTCTCCTATTGTATGGCTGGCTAGTTAAAGGAATTATATAGGTATTACAAATAAGAAATAAAAAATTAAGCATGATATAATAAACTCAAATTTATATTATTATTATTAATATTTTTCGTTTTGATTTTATATATTAAATTTATATTTGTTACTCCTTCAACATTTTAATAAAATATAATACATTTTAATACTGCACTAAAATCGCTACAACACATTCACTATAAATGTCCAATATTTGAATTCAAAAAATCCAATTAACCCGTAAAATATACTACACGTGATACCTTTAAACGTTTATAGAAAAAAACATTTTTATTTATAAAATTTTAACTATCAGAAGTACGAAAACATAATTTTGCCTTATGCTAGCTCGTTAGGTAGACAGAGACAGCAATTACTACGGCCTCTTTTGATAAAAATAAATTTAATATATTTAGTATAACTTAACCGAGGGTTTCTATGAGGATATGGATAATAATTTAGATTTGTTGATACCTATGATTATTTAGAAAATAATATATATAAAATACCCCTAGTAAATAAAAAAAATATTGGGTAAATTCAATGATGAATTAAATGGGGAAATAATGACATTTGTTGTATTAAGATCTAAATTATATTCTTATAAAACATATAAAAATTAAAAAAGAAGTGAAAAAGGCGAAAGGAAAAAAAACAATATAGTTAATAATAAATTACATTTTAAACATTATGTATATTGTTTATTTAATAAAAATATTAAATATGTAAAACAAAATGTGTGTAGAACTAAGGGTCATGATATAATTACCGTAGAACAAACTAAAAAGCACTAAGTTTTCATGATGATAAAAGATAATAAAAAATCAAATTAATACATTAGCTTGGGGGCATTATTCAAAACAAATCAAGAGAGATAATTTAGTCGACCATCTTCAAAAATTATTATATTGTTTAAATAAATAAAAATTTTATGTTAAATTTATTCAATTTTTTTTTTTTTCAATTTAATTAATTTTTTTTATTTACCTCGATTGTAAACATAATTTAAATTTTAAACAGAAAATGTTTAATGATTTAAATATATAACAATAAACAGAAAATGTTTTGCAATACAAATATATAGGAAAGATCAAAAAAGGTATTATTAGAAAAAAGTTCGTCGAGCTTGAACATACATAGTCATACTACTGAAATATGAGTACAAAACTATTGTGAAGTTATACTTCCAATGTAGGAGCTTCATTCTTGTTCTAATAATAAGACTAAGTCAAAAAACTTCATTCGTTTGTGTCTTCTGAATTCTTTTGAGTTGTCGAGTAGTTGTGTGGCAGCTGTATTTGTGTGATGTTCCATTCTTCTTGAATGTTTGTGGGCAAACCGGGTAATCTCATCCTGCACGGATGTCATTTTCAATTCGCGGTGGACGATGTCGTTCTAAACATACCGATATGCTGTGACAATGTTACGAAGACCGGTGCTCTGACATCGTTTTATTATTTCGATGTTAGACTTACTAGCATAACCCCACAGTTGTATACCATAAATCCAAATCGGATTAACTGTCGATACATACAAGTGACGTTTGCTAGGTAAGATGAAGCTAGAGTGTCGTCTATCTAGCCAATACAGCTTTTGCAGATTTTGTTTGATTTGCAATATTTTCTTACGTACGCAATGTTACATGTGGTTAATTTGTGTGACAAGGTGCATTCCCGGATATTTTGCTTTATCATTTTGCGGGATTATCTGTTGATTTAGCGTGACTGGGATGTATGTGGTTTTACATAGGGTGTAATTAATAATGTGCACCAATTTCTCTCTATTAATTTTTATTTTCAATCGTTTCCTCCATAGGTTAAATTTTTCTTGTGTCAGTAGTTCACATATGATTATATACAATACTATTCTTCCATTAAATATTTGTCAACAAAATTTACTTGTGTATTAGTTTTTTATGACACTTCTGCAAAAACATTTGTGCTGTTTTAAAAAATATCGAATAGAATCAATATAAAAGGCCATAATCACACACGGTACTATAGTCAATGTCCGGCAAAGAATAGAAGTTAATCGACACGAACTATTCCAATTTTCAACCTCAACAACACCATGCAGGTCTACATTAAGGTTTGTAGTTTGTTTTTTGCTCTCTGTTTAATTTAAAAAAAATTGTTTACAACCTATGAAAATAAATATATTCAATAAATCAAAAATAATAATATTATTCATTAAAAAAGTTATATAAATTTTAATATTATCCCCTAAATAATAAGAAATGTCAAAAATAATCTATATTTTTTTTCAAATCTTCATAGTAATCCTCGGTAATGTTTTACGAAATATATTAATTTTATTTTTATTATAAGTGCCCATAATAATTTCTTTGTCTATCTAACGAGCAATAAGCTTAAATTATTTATTCCCAAATATGATAATTAATGTTTAATAAATAATATCATTTTTTCTAAAAATCTAAGATTTAAAAAAATTTTTTTACACTAATCAATTTTAATATTAAATTCTCGTAATATTAGTTATTTGTACATCGTTATTTTTTGATATCTCTGCAAAACACATGCGCCGTTTGCGGGAAAATCGTATAGAAAAATAGATTAATAAGGTAAATACCAAAATTCTTATTTAAATTTTAAAAATTTATATTTTATATAATCTAGAGAAATAGTAATTTTAATACTGTATTTATCTATAATCACAGAAACCTATAATTAAAATAAAAATTGGGTAAATTTTTTTATATAGACTATGCGATTTGATTTTATGTACTTTTAAAATAACAAAAGAACCCGATAATTTTTTTTTTTTTTTCAGATATACGTACTAATTTCTATAGTACTTTTGGTAAATCAACATGTGTCAAGTATACCTAACCTAAAGCCAAATGATTTTTCAAGGAAACCTGATCCATTAGCTATAGTTACCTACGAACGAAAACCAGCTTCCGGAAAGGGTGATTCATGCCGTCAACCTCCAGGCTACACATGCCCATATTAGCATTCAATACCAGTTATAGTGACTAAATGCCAAAGTCATTATTATTATTTGCACAGTAGGAGCGACGTGTTTGCCTCTAATGTGTGCACTAAGTTCTACGAACTATGATGCTTAAATTTATTTATTTTATGCCCGAATACAAAATATTATTTATGATAGTCATTCTCGTGTTTACGCAAAACAAATTTCCATTATCACGTAATTCACTGTATAAATTATTCTTATTTGTTGATGTGTATGTCCTAATTTGTTGATTGGGACTATGCTTGACTTTATAGAAGGCATGTATGCATATTTAATACGATAATAATATTATAGTTTTATCAAGAACAAATATGATCAATATAATTATAATCAACAAAAGTATGTGTCCTTTATTGTGTTAAATTCTTGCTACCATTACAATTTACAATCTTTTTATAATTTACATATTATTTTTTTAATGCATTGAATCCAAAAAAAAAATCGATAATAATTGTATTGTAAGAGAATAGGTTAGTAATTGTAACTGTTATCGAATACTAGCTTATATAATGACTTCCTGGAGGTGGTTGGACTGGATTATTATTTTCGGAAGCTGGTCGAGCAGGAATCTTAACACCGTTAAGGCCTCCTTGACCTTGGCTGGGTAGACATAAAACATGTTGAATTACCAAAAGTACAATAGTGAATAGTACGAATATCTGAAAAAAAAAAAAAATCATTAATCTATAATCGGTTATTTCGTTATTTTAAAAGTACATAATGTCTTTTTTTTTTTTTTATATATAAATCAATTTACAAGTTATTTGACCTACTTATTGGTTTAAGGTGTTTTTCAATTTAATAATGTTTTAACTGGGTAAATTTATAAATACTGTATGGGCAAAACACAATATTTTGGCTACATAATTATTGTATACGTTTTGCGCCACTAGATTAATTTGTAAATATTATTCTGGTAGTTGGATAGATTAAATGCTTTTGATTTAAGTGTATTATCAAGCAAAATGTGTAGAAACTGAAGTAACTTTTTTAATTTCACGTAAAATATTGTATGCCAGCCATTTTATTTAGAATCGAATTATGATGTTTACAACTCATTGTTAAATTCCTGAGAAAAACTAAATTTATTAAATAATAGAGGCCCAGTTTATATAATTCCATTGTGGATTAAGATAAGATAAGATAGAGAGAAAATCCCTAGTTTAAGTAAATATGCTAAAATTAAAATTGAAAATTCCCCAATTTACAGGCAATCCAACACATTTATCGTTTATTATAGTATTTACATGCTATTACATATTAAAACATAATATAAATATAATAAATTTTGTGGGTATATACATTTTTCATTTAAGTTAAAATTTCTGTTCCCGATAAAATAGTACATGAAAAAAAAATACAGAGAATATTCATTTATAACCTGCAACGATTGTGTTTAAATAAATAACCACCTTATTTTTTTAGTAATTATACACGTGTAGGTATTATTATAGAATAGTAAGTACGTACAATTGTAAGTTATCAAATGGATGACACAGTTTGTTTTTGAATATTTTGTCACCCTCTATTATTGTACTCTAGCTAGCAGTAAAGGAATTATATAGGTATTACAAATAAGGAATAATAAACTAAGCATTAATTACTGCACTAAAATTGCTACAAACCACTCGTTGTTAATATCCAATATTTGAATACAAAAAATCCAATATAATCATAATATAAACTACACGTGATACAGTGATTACCATCAAACATTTTTCGGCTAACAAGTTTATTTATTAAATTTTAACTATGAAAAGTACGAAAACATAATTTTGCATTGTTGCTCGTTATATAGACAGAGACATCAAGTACTACGACTCCATTTGAAAAAAATAAAATAATATATTATGGATTTATGTAATCCACAAACAAATCTTCGGTAATTTATGTGTATTTTAGTTTCCAGGTTGATTATCTTGGGAGTTGTATACACATCTCCCAAATATTATAACAGCCGAAATCCAATCCTGTGCGTTTCTTTGATTTATTGAATTTTTTTTTTTTTAATTAAAATATTTAATATTATTATCTTAAGAAAATTATAAAACAAGATAATTCAAGATAACCTCATAATACCCCCTATTATTCAGCATTACAATGTACCCTTATTATTTTCACCAACCATAATTCAACTACTATTTATTCATGTTTTATTATTTGTATTATTATATTAATCTTCTCATTCTTTCTTATTTCTTTATTTTAGTGTTTTAACATATGATTATTACGTATTTATACACATATACGAGGTGTGGCTAATAAATAACGAGATTTTCTCTGTAAAAACTTTTTATTTATATTTTTTAATGGTTTAACATTTTGCTACAATTGAAAATAAAAATTCGCCAAATCAACGTCAAACCAGCACATTCTTCGTTTGATATGGTATAACATGCCATTACATATTAATACATAATACAAAAATAATAAATCTTCAATTTGTGTGTATATACATTTTTCTGTTTTTTTAAATTTTCTGTTCTCGATATAACAGTATATAAAAAAAATCTATTTATTATCTACAACGATTATGTTTAAATAAATAATCACCTTATATGTTCATTAATTATACAGGTGTAGGTACAAGTGTTGGGTATAGAATCGATGACACATTTTGTTTTTGAATCTTTTATCACCCTCTCCTATTGTATGGCTGGCTAGTTAAAGGAATTATATAGGTATTACAAATAAGAAATAAAAAATTAAGCATGATATAATAAACTCAAATTTATATTATTATTATTAATATTTTTCGTTTTGATTTTATATATTAAATTTATATTTGTTACTCCTTCAACATTTTAATAAAATATAATACATTTTAATACTGCACTAAAATCGCTACAACACATTCACTATAAATGTCCAATATTTGAATTCAAAAAATCCAATTAACCCGTAAAATATACTACACGTGATACCTTTAAACGTTTATAGAAAAAAACATTTTTATTTATAAAATTTTAACTATCAGAAGTACGAAAACATAATTTTGCCTTATGCTAGCTCGTTAGGTAGACAGAGACAGCAATTACTACGGCCTCTTTTGATAAAAATAAATTTAATATATTTAGTATAACTTAACCGAGGGTTTCTATGAGGATATGGATAATAATTTAGATTTGTTGATACCTATGATTATTTAGAAAATAATATATATAAAATACCCCTAGTAAATAAAAAAAATATTGGGTAAATTCAATGATGAATTAAATGGGGAAATAATGACATTTGTTGTATTAAGATCTAAATTATATTCTTATAAAACATATAAAAATTAAAAAAGAAGTGAAAAAGGCGAAAGGAAAAAAAACAATATAGTTAATAATAAATTACATTTTAAACATTATGTATATTGTTTATTTAATAAAAATATTAAATATGTAAAACAAAATGTGTGTAGAACTAAGGGTCATGATATAATTACCGTAGAACAAACTAAAAAGCACTAAGTTTTCATGATGATAAAAGATAATAAAAAATCAAATTAATACATTAGCTTGGGGGCATTATTCAAAACAAATCAAGAGAGATAATTTAGTCGACCATCTTCAAAAATTATTATATTGTTTAAATAAATAAAAATTTTATGTTAAATTTATTCAATTTTTTTTTTTTTCAATTTAATTAATTTTTTTTATTTACCTCGATTGTAAACATAATTTAAATTTTAAACAGAAAATGTTTAATGATTTAAATATATAACAATAAACAGAAAATGTTTTGCAATACAAATATATAGGAAAGATCAAAAAAGGTATTATTAGAAAAAAGTTCGTCGAGCTTGAACATACATAGTCATACTACTGAAATATGAGTACAAAACTATTGTGAAGTTATACTTCCAATGTAGGAGCTTCATTCTTGTTCTAATAATAAGACTAAGTCAAAAAACTTCATTCGTTTGTGTCTTCTGAATTCTTTTGAGTTGTCGAGTAGTTGTGTGGCAGCTGTATTTGTGTGATGTTCCATTCTTCTTGAATGTTTGTGGGCAAACCGGGTAATCTCATCCTGCACGGATGTCATTTTCAATTCGCGGTGGACGATGTCGTTCTAAACATACCGATATGCTGTGACAATGTTACGAAGACCGGTGCTCTGACATCGTTTTATTATTTCGATGTTAGACTTACTAGCATAACCCCACAGTTGTATACCATAAATCCAAATCGGATTAACTGTCGATACATACAAGTGACGTTTGCTAGGTAAGATGAAGCTAGAGTGTCGTCTATCTAGCCAATACAGCTTTTGCAGATTTTGTTTGATTTGCAATATTTTCTTACGTACGCAATGTTACATGTGGTTAATTTGTGTGACAAGGTGCATTCCCGGATATTTTGCTTTATCATTTTGCGGGATTATCTGTTGATTTAGCGTGACTGGGATGTATGTGGTTTTACATAGGGTGTAATTAATAATGTGCACCAATTTCTCTCTATTAATTTTTATTTTCAATCGTTTCCTCCATAGGTTAAATTTTTCTTGTGTCAGTAGTTCACATATGATTATATACAATACTATTCTTCCATTAAATATTTGTCAACAAAATTTACTTGTGTATTAGTTTTTTATGACACTTCTGCAAAAACATTTGTGCTGTTTTAAAAAATATCGAATAGAATCAATATAAAAGGCCATAATCACACACGGTACTATAGTCAATGTCCGGCAAAGAATAGAAGTTAATCGACACGAACTATTCCAATTTTCAACCTCAACAACACCATGCAGGTCTACATTAAGGTTTGTAGTTTGTTTTTTGCTCTCTGTTTAATTTAAAAAAAATTGTTTACAACCTATGAAAATAAATATATTCAATAAATCAAAAATAATAATATTATTCATTAAAAAAGTTATATAAATTTTAATATTATCCCCTAAATAATAAGAAATGTCAAAAATAATCTATATTTTTTTTCAAATCTTCATAGTAATCCTCGGTAATGTTTTACGAAATATATTAATTTTATTTTTATTATAAGTGCCCATAATAATTTCTTTGTCTATCTAACGAGCAATAAGCTTAAATTATTTATTCCCAAATATGATAATTAATGTTTAATAAATAATATCATTTTTTCTAAAAATCTAAGATTTAAAAAAATTTTTTTACACTAATCAATTTTAATATTAAATTCTCGTAATATTAGTTATTTGTACATCGTTATTTTTTGGTATCTCTGCAAAACACATGCGCCGTTTGCGGGAAAATCGTATAGAAAAATAGATTAATAAGGTAAATACCAAAATTCTTATTTAAATTTTAAAAATTTATATTTTATATAATCTAGAGAAATAGTAATTTTAATACTGTATTTATCTATAATCACAGAAACCTATAATTAAAATAAAAATTGGGTAAATTTTTTTATATAGACTATGCGATTTGATTTTATGTACTTTTAAAATAACAAAAGAACCCGATAATTTTTTTTTTTTTTTTCAGATATACGTACTAATTTCTATAGTACTTTTGGTAAATCAACATGTGTCAAGTATACCTAACCTAAAGCCAAATGATTTTTCAAGGAAACCTGATCCATTAGCTATAGTTACCTACGAACGAAAACCAGCTTCCGGAAAGGGTGATTCATGCCGTCAACCTCCAGGCTACACATGCCCATATTAGCATTCAATACCAGTTATAGTGACTAAATGCCAAAGTCATTATTATTATTTGCACAGTAGGAGCGACGTGTTTGCCTCTAATGTGTGCACTAAGTTCTACGAACTATGATGCTTAAATTTATTTATTTTATGCCCGAATACAAAATATTATTTATGATAGTCATTCTCGTGTTTACGCAAAACAAATTTCCATTATCACGTAATTCACTGTATAAATTATTCTTATTTGTTGATGTGTATGTCCTAATTTGTTGATTGGGACTATGCTTGACTTTATAGAAGGCATGTATGCATATTTAATACGATAATAATATTATAGTTTTATCAAGAACAAATATGATCAATATAATTATAATCAACAAAAGTATGTGTCCTTTATTGTGTTAAATTCTTGCTACCATTACAATTTACAATCTTTTTATAATTTACATATTATTTTTTTAATGCATTGAATCCAAAAAAAAAATCGATAATAATTGTATTGTAAGAGAATAGGTTAGTAATTGTAACTGTTATCGAATACTAGCTTATATAATGACTTCCTGGAGGTGGTTGGACTGGATTATTATTTTCGGAAGCTGGTCGAGCAGGAATCTTAACACCGTTAAGGCCTCCTTGACCTTGGCTGGGTAGACATAAAACATGTTGAATTACCAAAAGTACAATAGTGAATAGTACGAATATCTGAAAAAAAAAAAAAATCATTAATCTATAATCGGTTATTTCGTTATTTTAAAAGTACATAATGTCTTTTTTTTTTTTTTATATATAAATCAATTTACAAGTTATTTGACCTACTTATTGGTTTAAGGTGTTTTTCAATTTAATAATGTTTTAACTGGGTAAATTTATAAATACTGTATGGGCAAAACACAATATTTTGGCTACATAATTATTGTATACGTTTTGCGCCACTAGATTAATTTGTAAATATTATTCTGGTAGTTGGATAGATTAAATGCTTTTGATTTAAGTGTATTATCAAGAAAAATGTGTAGAAACTGAAGTAACTTTTTTAATTTCACGTAAAATATTGTATGCCAGCCATTTTATTTAGAATCGAATTATGATGTTTACAACTCATTGTTAAATTCCTGAGAAAAACTAAATTTATTAAATAATAGAGGCCCAGTTTATATAATTCCATTGTGGATTAAGATAAGATAAGATAGAGAGAAAATCCCTAGTTTAAGTAAATATGCTAAAATTAAAATTGAAAATTCCCCAATTTACAGGCAATCCAACACATTTATCGTTTATTATAGTATTTACATGCTATTACATATTAAAACATAATATAAATATAATAAATTTTGTGGGTATATACATTTTTCATTTAAGTTAAAATTTCTGTTCCCGATAAAATAGTACATGAAAAAAAAATACAGAGAATATTCATTTATAACCTGCAACGATTGTGTTTAAATAAATAACCACCTTATTTTTTTAGTAATTATACACGTGTAGGTATTATTATAGAATAGTAAGTACGTACAATTGTAAGTTATCAAATGGATGACACAGTTTGTTTTTGAATATTTTGTCACCCTCTATTATTGTACTCTAGCTAGCAGTAAAGGAATTATATAGGTATTACAAATAAGGAATAATAAACTAAGCATTAATTACTGCACTAAAATTGCTACAAACCACTCGTTGTTAATATCCAATATTTGAATACAAAAAATCCAATATAATCATAATATAAACTACACGTGATACAGTGATTACCATCAAACATTTTTCGGCTAACAAGTTTATTTATTAAATTTTAACTATGAAAAGTACGAAAACATAATTTTGCATTGTTGCTCGTTATATAGACAGAGACATCAAGTACTACGACTCCATTTGAAAAAAATAAAATAATATATTATGGATTTATGTAATCCACAAACAAATCTTCGGTAATTTATGTGTATTTTAGTTTCCAGGTTGATTATCTTGGGAGTTGTATACACATCTCCCAAATATTATAACAGCCGAAATCCAATCCTGTGCGTTTCTTTGATTTATTGAATTTTTTTTTTTTTAATTAAAATATTTAATATTATTATCTTAAGAAAATTATAAAACAAGATAATTCAAGATAACCTCATAATACCCCCTATTATTCAGCATTACAATGTACCCTTATTATTTTCACCAACCATAATTCAACTACTATTTATTCATGTTTTATTATTTGTATTATTATATTAATCTTCTCATTCTTTCTTATTTCTTTATTTTAGTGTTTTAACATATGATTATTACGTATTTATACACATATACGAGGTGTGGCTAATAAATAACGAGATTTTCTCTGTAAAAACTTTTTATTTATATTTTTTAATGGTTTAACATTTTGCTACAATTGAAAATAAAAATTCGCCAAATCAACGTCAAACCAGCACATTCTTCGTTTGATATGGTATAACATGCCATTACATATTAATACATAATACAAAAATAATAAATCTTCAATTTGTGTGTATATACATTTTTCTGTTTTTTTAAATTTTCTGTTCTCGATATAACAGTATATAAAAAAAATCTATTTATTATCTACAACGATTATGTTTAAATAAATAATCACCTTATATGTTCATTAATTATACAGGTGTAGGTACAAGTGTTGGGTATAGAATCGATGACACATTTTGTTTTTGAATCTTTTATCACCCTCTCCTATTGTATGGCTGGCTAGTTAAAGGAATTATATAGGTATTACAAATAAGAAATAAAAAATTAAGCATGATATAATAAACTCAAATTTATATTATTATTATTAATATTTTTCGTTTTGATTTTATATATTAAATTTATATTTGTTACTCCTTCAACATTTTAATAAAATATAATACATTTTAATACTGCACTAAAATCGCTACAACACATTCACTATAAATGTCCAATATTTGAATTCAAAAAATCCAATTAACCCGTAAAATATACTACACGTGATACCTTTAAACGTTTATAGAAAAAAACATTTTTATTTATAAAATTTTAACTATCAGAAGTACGAAAACATAATTTTGCCTTATGCTAGCTCGTTAGGTAGACAGAGACAGCAATTACTACGGCCTCTTTTGATAAAAATAAATTTAATATATTTAGTATAACTTAACCGAGGGTTTCTATGAGGATATGGATAATAATTTAGATTTGTTGATACCTATGATTATTTAGAAAATAATATATATAAAATACCCCTAGTAAATAAAAAAAATATTGGGTAAATTCAATGATGAATTAAATGGGGAAATAATGACATTTGTTGTATTAAGATCTAAATTATATTCTTATAAAACATATAAAAATTAAAAAAGAAGTGAAAAAGGCGAAAGGAAAAAAAACAATATAGCTAATAATAAATTACATTTTAAACATTATGTATATTGTTTATTTAATAAAAATATTAAATATGTAAAACAAAATGTGTGTAGAACTAAGGGTCATGATATAATTACCGTAGAACAAACTAAAAAGCACTAAGTTTTCATGATGATAAAAGATAATAAAAAATCAAATTAATACATTAGCTTGGGGGCATTATTCAAAACAAATCAAGAGAGATAATTTAGTCGACCATCTTCAAAAATTATTATATTGTTTAAATAAATAAAAATTTTATGTTAAATTTATTCAATTTTTTTTTTTTTCAATTTAATTAATTTTTTTTATTTACCTCGATTGTAAACATAATTTAAATTTTAAACAGAAAATGTTTAATGATTTAAATATATAACAATAAACAGAAAATGTTTTGCAATACAAATATATAGGAAAGATCAAAAAAGGTATTATTAGAAAAAAGTTCGTCGAGCTTGAACATACATAGTCATACTACTGAAATATGAGTACAAAACTATTGTGAAGTTATACTTCCAATGTAGGAGCTTCATTCTTGTTCTAATAATAAGACTAAGTCAAAAAACTTCATTCGTTTGTGTCTTCTGAATTCTTTTGAGTTGTCGAGTAGTTGTGTGGCAGCTGTATTTGTGTGATGTTCCATTCTTCTTGAATGTTTGTGGGCAAACCGGGTAATCTCATCCTGCACGGATGTCATTTTCAATTCGCGGTGGACGATGTCGTTCTAAACATACCGATATGCTGTGACAATGTTACGAAGACCGGTGCTCTGACATCGTTTTATTATTTCGATGTTAGACTTACTAGCATAACCCCACAGTTGTATACCATAAATCCAAATCGGATTAACTGTCGATACATACAAGTGACGTTTGCTAGGTAAGATGAAGCTAGAGTGTCGTCTATCTAGCCAATACAGCTTTTGCAGATTTTGTTTGATTTGCAATATTTTCTTACGTACGCAATGTTACATGTGGTTAATTTGTGTGACAAGGTGCATTCCCGGATATTTTGCTTTATCATTTTGCGGGATTATCTGTTGATTTAGCGTGACTGGGATGTATGTGGTTTTACATAGGGTGTAATTAATAATGTGCACCAATTTCTCTCTATTAATTTTTATTTTCAATCGTTTCCTCCATAGGTTAAATTTTTCTTGTGTCAGTAGTTCACATATGATTATATACAATACTATTCTTCCATTAAATATTTGTCAACAAAATTTACTTGTGTATTAGTTTTTTATGACACTTCTGCAAAAACATTTGTGCTGTTTTAAAAAATATCGAATAGAATCAATATAAAAGGCCATAATCACACACGGTACTATAGTCAATGTCCGGCAAAGAATAGAAGTTAATCGACACGAACTATTCCAATTTTCAACCTCAACAACACCATGCAGGTCTACATTAAGGTTTGTAGTTTGTTTTTTGCTCTCTGTTTAATTTAAAAAAAATTGTTTACAACCTATGAAAATAAATATATTCAATAAATCAAAAATAATAATATTATTCATTAAAAAAGTTATATAAATTTTAATATTATCCCCTAAATAATAAGAAATGTCAAAAATAATCTATATTTTTTTTCAAATCTTCATAGTAATCCTCGGTAATGTTTTACGAAATATATTAATTTTATTTTTATTATAAGTGCCCATAATAATTTCTTTGTCTATCTAACGAGCAATAAGCTTAAATTATTTATTCCCAAATATGATAATTAATGTTTAATAAATAATATCATTTTTTCTAAAAATCTAAGATTTAAAAAAATTTTTTTACACTAATCAATTTTAATATTAAATTCTCGTAATATTAGTTATTTGTACATCGTTATTTTTTGATATCTCTGCAAAACACATGCGCCGTTTGCGGGAAAATCGTATAGAAAAATAGATTAATAAGGTAAATACCAAAATTCTTATTTAAATTTTAAAAATTTATATTTTATATAATCTAGAGAAATAGTAATTTTAATACTGTATTTATCTATAATCACAGAAACCTATAATTAAAATAAAAATTGGGTAAATTTTTTTATATAGACTATGCGATTTGATTTTATGTACTTTTAAAATAACAAAAGAACCCGATAATTTTTTTTTTTTTTTCAGATATACGTACTAATTTCTATAGTACTTTTGGTAAATCAACATGTGTCAAGTATACCTAACCTAAAGCCAAATGATTTTTCAAGGAAACCTGATCCATTAGCTATAGTTACCTACGAACGAAAACCAGCTTCCGGAAAGGGTGATTCATGCCGTCAACCTCCAGGCTACACATGCCCATATTAGCATTCAATACCAGTTATAGTGACTAAATGCCAAAGTCATTATTATTATTTGCACAGTAGGAGCGACGTGTTTGCCTCTAATGTGTGCACTAAGTTCTACGAACTATGATGCTTAAATTTATTTATTTTATGCCCGAATACAAAATATTATTTATGATAGTCATTCTCGTGTTTACGCAAAACAAATTTCCATTATCACGTAATTCACTGTATAAATTATTCTTATTTGTTGATGTGTATGTCCTAATTTGTTGATTGGGACTATGCTTGACTTTATAGAAGGCATGTATGCATATTTAATACGATAATAATATTATAGTTTTATCAAGAACAAATATGATCAATATAATTATAATCAACAAAAGTATGTGTCCTTTATTGTGTTAAATTCTTGCTACCATTACAATTTACAATCTTTTTATAATTTACATATTATTTTTTTAATGCATTGAATCCAAAAAAAAAATCGATAATAATTGTATTGTAAGAGAATAGGTTAGTAATTGTAACTGTTATCGAATACTAGCTTATATAATGACTTCCTGGAGGTGGTTGGACTGGATTATTATTTTCGGAAGCTGGTCGAGCAGGAATCTTAACACCGTTAAGGCCTCCTTGACCTTGGCTGGGTAGACATAAAACATGTTGAATTACCAAAAGTACAATAGTGAATAGTACGAATATCTGAAAAAAAAAAAAAATCATTAATCTATAATCGGTTATTTCGTTATTTTAAAAGTACATAATGTCTTTTTTTTTTTTTTATATATAAATCAATTTACAAGTTATTTGACCTACTTATTGGTTTAAGGTGTTTTTCAATTTAATAATGTTTTAACTGGGTAAATTTATAAATACTGTATGGGCAAAACACAATATTTTGGCTACATAATTATTGTATACGTTTTGCGCCACTAGATTAATTTGTAAATATTATTCTGGTAGTTGGATAGATTAAATGCTTTTGATTTAAGTGTATTATCAAGAAAAATGTGTAGAAACTGAAGTAACTTTTTTAATTTCACGTAAAATATTGTATGCCAGCCATTTTATTTAGAATCGAATTATGATGTTTACAACTCATTGTTAAATTCCTGAGAAAAACTAAATTTATTAAATAATAGAGGCCCAGTTTATATAATTCCATTGTGGATTAAGATAAGATAAGATAGAGAGAAAATCCCTAGTTTAAGTAAATATGCTAAAATTAAAATTGAAAATTCCCCAATTTACAGGCAATCCAACACATTTATCGTTTATTATAGTATTTACATGCTATTACATATTAAAACATAATATAAATATAATAAATTTTGTGGGTATATACATTTTTCATTTAAGTTAAAATTTCTGTTCCCGATAAAATAGTACATGAAAAAAAAATACAGAGAATATTCATTTATAACCTGCAACGATTGTGTTTAAATAAATAACCACCTTATTTTTTTAGTAATTATACACGTGTAGGTATTATTATAGAATAGTAAGTACGTACAATTGTAAGTTATCAAATGGATGACACAGTTTGTTTTTGAATATTTTGTCACCCTCTATTATTGTACTCTAGCTAGCAGTAAAGGAATTATATAGGTATTACAAATAAGGAATAATAAACTAAGCATTAATTACTGCACTAAAATTGCTACAAACCACTCGTTGTTAATATCCAATATTTGAATACAAAAAATCCAATATAATCATAATATAAACTACACGTGATACAGTGATTACCATCAAACATTTTTCGGCTAACAAGTTTATTTATTAAATTTTAACTATGAAAAGTACGAAAACATAATTTTGCATTGTTGCTCGTTATATAGACAGAGACATCAAGTACTACGACTCCATTTGAAAAAAATAAAATAATATATTATGGATTTATGTAATCCACAAACAAATCTTCGGTAATTTATGTGTATTTTAGTTTCCAGGTTGATTATCTTGGGAGTTGTATACACATCTCCCAAATATTATAACAGCCGAAATCCAATCCTGTGCGTTTCTTTGATTTATTGAATTTTTTTTTTTTTAATTAAAATATTTAATATTATTATCTTAAGAAAATTATAAAACAAGATAATTCAAGATAACCTCATAATACCCCCTATTATTCAGCATTACAATGTACCCTTATTATTTTCACCAACCATAATTCAACTACTATTTATTCATGTTTTATTATTTGTATTATTATATTAATCTTCTCATTCTTTCTTATTTCTTTATTTTAGTGTTTTAACATATGATTATTACGTATTTATACACATATACGAGGTGTGGCTAATAAATAACGAGATTTTCTCTGTAAAAACTTTTTATTTATATTTTTTAATGGTTTAACATTTTGCTACAATTGAAAATAAAAATTCGCCAAATCAACGTCAAACCAGCACATTCTTCGTTTGATATGGTATAACATGCCATTACATATTAATACATAATACAAAAATAATAAATCTTCAATTTGTGTGTATATACATTTTTCTGTTTTTTTAAATTTTCTGTTCTCGATATAACAGTATATAAAAAAAATCTATTTATTATCTACAACGATTATGTTTAAATAAATAATCACCTTATATGTTCATTAATTATACAGGTGTAGGTACAAGTGTTGGGTATAGAATCGATGACACATTTTGTTTTTGAATCTTTTATCACCCTCTCCTATTGTATGGCTGGCTAGTTAAAGGAATTATATAGGTATTACAAATAAGAAATAAAAAATTAAGCATGATATAATAAACTCAAATTTATATTATTATTATTAATATTTTTCGTTTTGATTTTATATATTAAATTTATATTTGTTACTCCTTCAACATTTTAATAAAATATAATACATTTTAATACTGCACTAAAATCGCTACAACACATTCACTATAAATGTCCAATATTTGAATTCAAAAAATCCAATTAACCCGTAAAATATACTACACGTGATACCTTTAAACGTTTATAGAAAAAAACATTTTTATTTATAAAATTTTAACTATCAGAAGTACGAAAACATAATTTTGCCTTATGCTAGCTCGTTAGGTAGACAGAGACAGCAATTACTACGGCCTCTTTTGATAAAAATAAATTTAATATATTTAGTATAACTTAACCGAGGGTTTCTATGAGGATATGGATAATAATTTAGATTTGTTGATACCTATGATTATTTAGAAAATAATATATATAAAATACCCCTAGTAAATAAAAAAAATATTGGGTAAATTCAATGATGAATTAAATGGGGAAATAATGACATTTGTTGTATTAAGATCTAAATTATATTCTTATAAAACATATAAAAATTAAAAAAGAAGTGAAAAAGGCGAAAGGAAAAAAAACAATATAGTTAATAATAAATTACATTTTAAACATTATGTATATTGTTTATTTAATAAAAATATTAAATATGTAAAACAAAATGTGTGTAGAACTAAGGGTCATGATATAATTACCGTAGAACAAACTAAAAAGCACTAAGTTTTCATGATGATAAAAGATAATAAAAAATCAAATTAATACATTAGCTTGGGGGCATTATTCAAAACAAATCAAGAGAGATAATTTAGTCGACCATCTTCAAAAATTATTATATTGTTTAAATAAATAAAAATTTTATGTTAAATTTATTCAATTTTTTTTTTTTTCAATTTAATTAATTTTTTTTATTTACCTCGATTGTAAACATAATTTAAATTTTAAACAGAAAATGTTTAATGATTTAAATATATAACAATAAACAGAAAATGTTTTGCAATACAAATATATAGGAAAGATCAAAAAAGGTATTATTAGAAAAAAGTTCGTCGAGCTTGAACATACATAGTCATACTACTGAAATATGAGTACAAAACTATTGTGAAGTTATACTTCCAATGTAGGAGCTTCATTCTTGTTCTAATAATAAGACTAAGTCAAAAAACTTCATTCGTTTGTGTCTTCTGAATTCTTTTGAGTTGTCGAGTAGTTGTGTGGCAGCTGTATTTGTGTGATGTTCCATTCTTCTTGAATGTTTGTGGGCAAACCGGGTAATCTCATCCTGCACGGATGTCATTTTCAATTCGCGGTGGACGATGTCGTTCTAAACATACCGATATGCTGTGACAATGTTACGAAGACCGGTGCTCTGACATCGTTTTATTATTTCGATGTTAGACTTACTAGCATAACCCCACAGTTGTATACCATAAATCCAAATCGGATTAACTGTCGATACATACAAGTGACGTTTGCTAGGTAAGATGAAGCTAGAGTGTCGTCTATCTAGCCAATACAGCTTTTGCAGATTTTGTTTGATTTGCAATATTTTCTTACGTACGCAATGTTACATGTGGTTAATTTGTGTGACAAGGTGCATTCCCGGATATTTTGCTTTATCATTTTGCGGGATTATCTGTTGATTTAGCGTGACTGGGATGTATGTGGTTTTACATAGGGTGTAATTAATAATGTGCACCAATTTCTCTCTATTAATTTTTATTTTCAATCGTTTCCTCCATAGGTTAAATTTTTCTTGTGTCAGTAGTTCACATATGATTATATACAATACTATTCTTCCATTAAATATTTGTCAACAAAATTTACTTGTGTATTAGTTTTTTATGACACTTCTGCAAAAACATTTGTGCTGTTTTAAAAAATATCGAATAGAATCAATATAAAAGGCCATAATCACACACGGTACTATAGTCAATGTCCGGCAAAGAATAGAAGTTAATCGACACGAACTATTCCAATTTTCAACCTCAACAACACCATGCAGGTCTACATTAAGGTTTGTAGTTTGTTTTTTGCTCTCTGTTTAATTTAAAAAAAATTGTTTACAACCTATGAAAATAAATATATTCAATAAATCAAAAATAATAATATTATTCATTAAAAAAGTTATATAAATTTTAATATTATCCCCTAAATAATAAGAAATGTCAAAAATAATCTATATTTTTTTTCAAATCTTCATAGTAATCCTCGGTAATGTTTTACGAAATATATTAATTTTATTTTTATTATAAGTGCCCATAATAATTTCTTTGTCTATCTAACGAGCAATAAGCTTAAATTATTTATTCCCAAATATGATAATTAATGTTTAATAAATAATATCATTTTTTCTAAAAATCTAAGATTTAAAAAAATTTTTTTACACTAATCAATTTTAATATTAAATTCTCGTAATATTAGTTATTTGTACATCGTTATTTTTTGGTATCTCTGCAAAACACATGCGCCGTTTGCGGGAAAATCGTATAGAAAAATAGATTAATAAGGTAAATACCAAAATTCTTATTTAAATTTTAAAAATTTATATTTTATATAATCTAGAGAAATAGTAATTTTAATACTGTATTTATCTATAATCACAGAAACCTATAATTAAAATAAAAATTGGGTAAATTTTTTTATATAGACTATGCGATTTGATTTTATGTACTTTTAAAATAACAAAAGAACCCGATAATTTTTTTTTTTTTTTTCAGATATACGTACTAATTTCTATAGTACTTTTGGTAAATCAACATGTGTCAAGTATACCTAACCTAAAGCCAAATGATTTTTCAAGGAAACCTGATCCATTAGCTATAGTTACCTACGAACGAAAACCAGCTTCCGGAAAGGGTGATTCATGCCGTCAACCTCCAGGCTACACATGCCCATATTAGCATTCAATACCAGTTATAGTGACTAACCTATTCTCTTACAAGTCAATTATTTACAAATCCTTTTTTGGTATCAATACACAAAAAAATATATTCATTATAAATAAATTGTACATTGTGTCTGTAGCATAGATATAACACAATAAAGAACACATTCATCTGTTGATTGAAAATTGTCATTATCATATTTGTTCTTGATAAAACGATAATATTATTGTCGTACTAATTATGCATACGTGCCTTCTATAATGTCAAACACAGTCCTAAACAGCAAATACGGAGATAATTGGTTTGTATCCGATAAGTTCTGAGGTTGTTCTATAATTCAAAATACATATTAATGCAAAGAAGTGTGATTTGGTTTTGCTTTTAATAATATACAACAAAAGTTATACTCTCAAAAATTTTTGGTAAGATGAATAATTTATACAGTGAAATACGTGATAATGGACATTTGTCAAATATCACAGTGTTGTTGTTGGTGGCGTAGTGGTTACAATAAAATTATAAAACCGATAAATATAAAGAGAATGTAAAATTATATTAAACAATCATGATAAAACAAAGAAATTAAATCGGGATGGAATGATAATTTTTTATTTTTTCCGTTTTATAGTGAAATCGTGTCCAAAGGCCAATGCAATTTTCGAAACATTTACTACAATATTATTCGATTTTCCAGTATTACAATCCGATACTTGAAAGTACAGCTATAATTTGACAGAAAAATCTTTTATTTAAATTATATGATGTAGGAGTTATACTATTAAGGATGAATTTTGTTGAAATCTATTTCACACATGACAAACTAAGACAGTACTTAGCAAGGAAACCACTTATAAAGATTATTATAACATTATAACAATTATAACGTTCTCTATATGTTAATATATTCAAATCAATTTACTATTTGTCAGGTCCCGCTCTAGTTGAGCAGGCTAGATGAATATATAAATGATGAGCTAATGTTCAGACATTAACATAATAAGCCTAATAATAAACAATATATAATAAATATTAAAAACGAAAAAATCACATCATTCCGTGTACTAGCGTTCTATTTTCTGAAAAATGTGAATTTCATTATTTTGACACAACAGAAATGTTTAAAAATTTGATACAAGTTTCTATATAGTGGTTTTTGGCTATTTCAAAAAATTGTTGTATTTTATGGTTAGTGGGAAAAGTGTGATTTGAGACGGAAATTGGAGCTTTAGAAATTGTATGTAGAGTTTAGGATTGAAATCATTGGATGCGGTTAATGTTTGATATTTAGGCTGCGCCCCTAATCAGGACTATATATGTCCAATAATGTCTTAGAAAAAGTTTGTAAAGCAAGAGTTAGACGGGTTACTCCACGATCTTTGATGTTACAAGTGGTTGAAGGAATCGGAATTGATCATTTATTGATCAGGTTTTACTGGCTAGTTAGGTTGGATATACTCCGTGGCGAAGGGTAAAGGTATATTTTAGCTTCACACTATTTGTATGCGTTCAGCACCACTAGATTTATTGTAGCCGCAATTTGTGAGCATTACATTTAAGCGTCATACCTACTAAAACCAGAAGAGACTGAAGAACCGTTTTTAATTTAAACGTATAATAATGTTTAATTGCCAATATTACATGGAATTCAATTATGTTCTCAACGATGTATTATTTCATTCCAGTGCAAAACTAAATAATTGTATGAATATATACCAAGTTTTATAATCCAATCATGGATTTAGATACGATAAAATGCCTAGTTTAGGTAAATATGCTACAATTGAAAATAAAAAGTTCCTAAAACATACCAACATATTCCTCGTAGTATCCACATAACATAAAATATTAAAAGACAATGAAAATATTATAAATCTTCAATACATGTAATACATATTTCGGTTTTGATTAACATTTCTGTTCTTGATAAATACTGTACATAAAAAATTGAAAAAAATTACATTAGTTATCTGCAGACATTGTACTTTAATAAATATCCCCCTTAGTAATTGATTGAGTGTACAGGTGTACATACTAGGTACACTTCTTAGGTATAATATAGATGTTACATTTTGTTTTTGTATCTTTTGTTGCCTACTAATATTGTTATGATGGCTAGGTAATTATATAATATAGGTGTTGCAAATGTCAAATAAAAAACTGTTCATGATGTCGTAATTTTAATTTTAAATAATTATGATTACTAATTTCCGAAATTATGTTAACTAAAATATTCTAAAACTCTATAGTATTGGATTTACTATGAAAATGCCAAAGACATTATTAATATTTGCACAGTGGCAGCGACGTGTTTGCCTTTCACGTGTGTACTAAGTTCTAAGAACTATGATGCTTAAATTTATTTATTTTATGCCCGAAAACAAAATATTATTTATGGTAGTCATTATCGTGTTTACGCAAAACAAATTTCCATTATCACGTAACTCCCTGTATAAATTATTCAATTTGTTGATGTTTATGTCCTAATTTGTTGATTGGGACTATGCTTGACTTTATAGAAGGCATGTATGCATATTTAATACGATAATAATATTATAGTTTTATCAAGAACAAATATGATTAAGATAATTATAATCAACAGAAGTATGTGTCCTTTATTGTGTTAAATTCTTGCTACCATTACAATTTACAATCTTTTTATAATTTACATATTATTTTTTTAATGCATTGAATCCAAAAAAAAAAATCGATAATAATTGTATTGTAAGAGAATAGGTTAGTAATTGTAACTGTTATCGAATACTATCTTATATAATGACTTCCTGGAGGTGGACGGAATGGATTATTATTTTCGGAGACTGGTCGAGCAGGAATGTTAACACCGTTAAGGCTTCCTTGACCTTGGCTGGGTAGACATAAAACATGTTGAATTACCAAAAGTACAATAGTGATTTGTATGAATATCTGAAAAAAAATAAAATAAATAAAATATTAGTTTTTTTTTTTTTTAATACATTATATCGAATCAAATATTATATATAAAACAACTTACAAGTTTTTTTACTTTCTAGGTATTATAATTTCTTAATCATTTATTTTTGGTATATTTGTAAATACTTTAAGGGCTATATGTACAAGTTTTTTATTTATAAGCATATACAAGTCATATTATAACGAAAATCACAGCATTTTAAAAAATGTTTTACTGAACATTATTGTTTAAAGATAGCTTCAATCTATTAAGATTCAGAAGAATAACAATAGAATACATCCAAGATAAATACTATCTGGATAAATACAGTATAAAAACACTATTTTTCTAGATAAAATAAAAGATTACATTTTAAATATTTTAATAAAAGTCTTGATAATAACCTAATAATTCAATTTTTCTATTCGATTTTCCCTCAATCGACACATGTCTTTTTGCAAAGATACCAAAAATTAATGTTCAAAAATTACAGATAATACGAGTTTTTAATTTTAAAATTGTTTAGTGTTTAAAAAATGATCCCTTGTAATATATTACATCTTTTCCTGTAGTTTCAATTGTATAGAACTTTAGTCTAATACAAACTGCATAGTTCTATCAACCGCTATAATTATTACATTATTTTAACTAAATGTAGGATGTATGGTAGCCGCAATTCACATGGTTTTAATTTAAGCGTATTATAAAGAAAAACGTGTAGAGAATGAAGTAGTTTAACTAAAACGTAAAATATTGTATAAAAGCCAATTATGATATTTACAATTCATTGTAAAATTACTGAGGAAAATTAAATATCTTAATTAATAGAGACCCAGTAATTATTATTCTATCATGGATTAGGATAAGAAAAATAGATACATAATTCCTAGTTTAAGTAAATACGCTTCAATTGAAAATAAAAAATCCCAAAATCACAGTGATAAAAACACATTTTTAGATTGTTATAGTATTTTACATAACATTACATATTAAAACATAATAGAAATATAATGAATCTTCAATTTGTGCGTATATACATTTTTCAGTTATGTTAAAATTTCTTTTCCCGATAAAACAGTACATAAAAAAAACACAGAAAAAATCCATTTATTATCTGCAGTGATTGTGTTTAAGTATATAATCACCTTGAATCTTAAACCAAAAGATCCAATTAATTCGTAAATGATACAATACGGAATGACGTGATAACCTTTAAACATTTATAGAATAATAATGTTATTTTATAAAACTTGAAATATCAAAAGAACAAAACATAATTTTGCTTTATTGCTCGTTAGAAAGAAAGGGACAGCAGTTACTATAGCGCCTCTGAATAAAAATAAGTATATTTAGAATATCTTAACCTAAAATTTCTATGAAAATATGAAAAATAATATAGACTTTGTTGATACCTCTAATTCTTTAGAGAATAATATAAATACAAAAATTAATTTAATAAGAAAATGTCTAATAATACAAATATATGACATTGAAGAGTAAATGTTTTATGAGAGAAAGTTCGTTTAGCTAGAACATACATAGTTATACTACTTAATATTACAAAGCTTGTATAGGGTTATACTTTCAATAATACAGCTCCATTCTTTATCTAATAATTAGATTAAGTCGAATGACTTCAGTCGTTTGTTTCGTCTAAAGCCTATTAAATTGTCGAGGAGTTGTATAGCACCTATACTTGTGTGAAGCTGTTTGCGGGTATACTGTGTAATTTATCGTGACGAGATATAAATGAATAGCATAACGTGTGCAAAATGTAAAATCAGAAAGATATAAGTATCTATCTTAATAAAATATATACATTAAACTTTACAAATTTTTTTATAATATTTTGTCGGAAATTAAACAGCAATCTACTAAACAAATATTAATAACATCGACATAGGTAGACCAGTAACTTAAACGATTGAAACAAAAAAGATACTACAGACCTTCATGTAGAACCGCATGGTGATATTGAATTTGAAAATTGGAATAGTTTGTGTCGATTAATTTCTATTGTTTGTCGGACAGTGACTACAGTATAGTGTCTATTGAAGGCCTTTTATATTGATTTCTATTTGATATTTATCTCAAACAGCACATATGTTTTCGCAGAAGTTTCATTAAAAACTAATATACAAGTAATTTGTTTTGTGAAATATTTAATGTAAGGATATTTTTGTGTTTAATTAGATGTTAACTAGTAACATAAAACACATTTTACCACAGATTAACTATATTGTTATTTTTCCTTTCGCCCTTTTTACTTCTTTTTAATTTTTATATATTTTATAAAAATATAATTTAGATCTTAATCCATCAAATTTGTTCATTATTTCTCCATTTAATTCACCATTGATTTTACCCAATACTTTTTTATTTAAAAGGGGTATTATTTATAAGTTATTCTCTAAATAATCAAAAAATCTAAATTATTATTCATATCCTCATAGAAATATTTAGTTAAGTTATACTAAATATATTTAATTTATTTTTATCAATAGGGCCATAATAACTAATGTCTCTGACTATGTAACGAGCAATGAAAATTATGTTTTCGAAGTTTTGATAGTTCAAGGTTTATGAAATAAAATTATTTTTCTAGAAATGTTTCAAGGTTATCACGGTATCACGTGTAGTATATTTTACAATTTAATTGGATTTTATGGTTTAAGATTTAAGGCGATAATATATTTAAATTCAATCGTTGCATTGATGCGTCAATCAATGGATTTTGTTTGTATTTTTTTTTTTTTGTACTGTTTTATCGGGAACAGAAATTTTAACATAACTGAAAAATGTACATACGCTCAAATTGAAGATTCATTATATTTGTATTATGTTTTAATATGTAATGTTATGTAAATACTATAACAAACGAATAATGTTTAACTAATAATGGTTTTACTGTGATTTGGGGATTTTGTATTTTCAATTGTAGTACATTTACTTAAGGTAGGAATTTTTTTTATATCTTATCTTATCTTAATTCACAAAGAAATTATAAAACCTGGGACTCTATTTATTAAGTTATTCAGTTTTCCACAGGAATTTACTAATGTATTTGTAAATATCATAAGTCGATTCATATTGAAATTGGCCGGTATCCATTATTTTACGTGAAATTAAAAACGTTACTTCAGTCTCTACACATTATTCATGACAAAACGCATGCATTTAGCGAATTGCGGCTACCCTACTTCCAGGGTATCAACTTTAACGTGAATAAAGTGGTGCAAAACGCATACAATTATTGTGGAGCCAAACTATTTTGCATTGACCTATGACACACGCTTCAAAGGCATGGATGATCTCTAAAATATCATAGGAACACAATAATATCTATAAAAAACAATTCAAAAAACAAGAAAACAGATTACAGTTCTTGCGTTTTCTTAATTTTATGCATAAGAATAATTTTCAAATAAAATAATGTAATAATTATTGCAATAATTAAAACTATGCAGATTTAATTAGACTGATGTACCAAACATTGAACAATATGGATATATGTCTAATATTACAGGGGATCATTTTTTAAACACTATACAATTTTAATATTAAATACTCGTAATATCAATTATTTGTATAACATTAATTTTTGGTATCTCTACAAAAACAAAAGCATCGTTTGTGGCTATTATCTAAGGTAGCTATTATGATTTATAGTTTCATTAACTTCAAAACTTTTTAGATCTAAATATATAGGTATATTTATATATTTATGCTACAAATACAAGTTATAATCAATTTACAATATAAATATAATTTTTTAAATGTATTGAAACCAGAAAATAAGTGACTTGTAAGAGAATAGTTCACTTTAATTGTTATGGAAACGTAGTGTTATTGTATTGCAATAACTAGTTATCTAATCTTATAAACTTTAAATATATTTTTCTCCTAATTGTATATAATATTGTTTGAAAATTAATAAATTTAGTAAAAGAAATAAAATATGATGTAACAACTTTTGAATTTATAAAAACTAAAAAATTAAGTGTTATTTTAAGTAATGAATTAGAAGTATTCTTGCCACATTATTACATGAAAAAATTAAAAAACACAAATTTTCTAGACAATTCTAATACACAAAACACAGCAAAAATAAAATTGATTTACAAGTGTATAGTAGAAACGGGTGTATACAAAATCATTTGATTACATTTGAATAATAATTATTTATAAAAAAAAAAAAAAAAAAAAAAAAAAAAAAAAAAAAAAAAAAAAAAAAAAAAAAAAAATGGAATACAATGATAACAATTCTATAATATTTTATAAATATAATAGAAAAAATTTGCAATAGTAATTCCAACCCAAGTCAAATACGGAGGCCTCCGTTTATTTTTAAAGACGACTCGGGTTAGGTTTACTATTACCCCAATTTTCTGATCTATTTTATAATTGTATGTTCACACATACCTCGTTATTGAGGTGGATCCTAAGATCATGGCTGTATGTGAAGTGCTACGTTAACATTTTAAAGTAATTTTTTGCCTATCTATTTAGTTAAAGGGGCTTACATATGTTTTCTCATTACAAAAGAGGCCCTATGGGGTGAGGTGTTTGCAAGTATATATAAGATTCAAACCTGCTACCTACGAATTGAAAACCTATTGATTTATCCACTACATTAAAACATTGGGATATTATTTACATTATTATTATAACTATTTAAGCTGTTTCTTTTTAATATAATAAATTTATCATATTAAAACATAAAATAAAACAAAAGAAGTCTGCTTAGAACTCTTTTCATACTATTCGGAGAAATATTTCTCTAACATATATTACAAATAGTTCATTGAGCCCGTAATTCAAAATTTTAAGGCATTCAATATTGATTTATTCAACATTATTATATAGATTTGTGTCGACGAAAGCCTGTTTAACAAAATCTCTCACAGCAGAACATAAGCATAACTTGCAGCGGCGTCAATTAAGCTTGTCTAAATGTTTTTCCTAGCCAATATTGACACGTTTGGGAAGGCATTCATTCATAAATGATAACGCCGGCTGGGGCAGTCATTTATAAACATTCTTTAGACCACTATAACTAACCTTTTATTTGGCATCTTTTAGTAGGGTTCAAATATGTGTTAAACAATTGATACATTTTATACCTATCCTGGTTAATCTTAATTCAACAATTAAATTAAAATATTTAATCTTCGTTTGTAACCGTAAATTAAAATAAAAACAAACGCAGACAAAAGATAAATCTGAAATAACAAATGAACCTGATAAAGGGAGTAATACCGAAATATTTCCAACACACAAAAGTTACATTGCTAAATAAGGTTCTACAAAATTCGGCAGTCACAATTTTAATGTTTAGCATTACCAGTTACAGTAAGAGTTGTCCTTACATGTATAGTGTTGTAATCTGGCTTTGGTGAATAAAATGAAAAACTAAATGATTCGAATTCTATAAAATAACAGTAAAAAAGTTTATAGAAATTCTATAAAAAATAAAACAATTGATCCTATTATTTGTAGCATACGTTTAACACAATAAAAGACATATTAATATGTTGAAGAATGCAGCACCAAATTATACAACTTAACTACATTATAGTATTTATATATATTATATATCCTAGTGTGGACCATACCTTATCAAATTATGCTCTTAGTTATTATAAAAAGCATTTTATTCTTATACTTTAATATACAATTTTAGTGTAGTATATAATCATTTTATTATATGTATAGAAATAAATTTATTAAAAATTCCGTATGTTGTATGTTTACTGTTCATTGTACACTGATATAGAATATCTGTTTAATATATATATATTTATTCAAGTTATATAGAAATAATTATTTTAAAATATTGAATACCTTTGATTTGCCAAATATTTGTTTCTACATTTCATCTATAATATCCGTATATAAATTAAATATTAACATTTTAATATTCAATTAAGATAGTCACTTACTAATTTCTTTTCCTCTGTCTATGCTATTCTTAATCAGCCACCCTTATCCTAAACTTCCAGTTGATTTGAACTATAAGATGATTTGAAATATCATCGTCTGTCATCGTATCATATTAAATCGCATCAAACCACTATATTTTCGGTGTCCGTCTTTATATTATTTCTCCTACGTTTCTTTATATTTTACCATTCGTATTGCTTCTGATTTCTCTCTTTCTATGTCATGTCCTGTATAATCACACTTCACTTATCTAAATCTTTGTACTTTTTTATTGTCCTCTAACTCTGATGTACTCGTTCCTTATCTTCTATTGTATGTTTTCTCTAAGTTGTCAGAATTATTCCACTCTATTAATCCGACCACCTATTATACAATAAAATAAAAGTTAAAATGTTATTGTTTATATTTTTCGACAAAAACATGTCTGTTTAATTTTAACCCATTAAGAATCATATAGCATAAAATGTCAAATATCACAGTGTTGTTGTTGGAGGCGTAGTGGATACAATAAAATTATAAAACCGATAAATATAAAGAGAATGTAAAATTATTTTAAACAATAATGATAAAACATAGTAATTAAATCGGGATAGAAAGATAATATATTATATTGTCCGTTTTATAGTTAAATCGTGTCCATAGGCCAATGCAATTTTCGAAAAATGTACTACAATATTATTCGATTTCCCAGTATTACAATCCGATAATTAAAAGTACAGCTATAATTTATAGAAAAATATTTTATTTGAATTATATTGGAGAAGAGGTATTGATATTGATAAGATATTGTTGGAGAAGAGAAGAGAGAGCCTATGCGTACAATAAGGAAGCGATCTTCAAGGTTGGATTTGAGGATAAAGTATTAGTGGCTAGGAAGAAGTTTTAATTTGTAAAGAAGGCTCAAGTGCCAATCAATGTCGAATTCCTAACATCAAGGAACCCAATTGTTCTCTATTTATAAGTTATTTACTTGTTTTTAACTTTGCATTTTGTTTATGATACTGATCGGTTTATCATTTCCTAATTTTAACGTGTTCATGGACACAATAAATTTTCTAGTGGTATAATAACAGATATTATCTGTGTAAATTATTTTATATTGGTGCCATTAGTATAATTTGACTAACCTTTTAAACATAAAAACGTAAAGCCTTTTACAGTTGTTTTATGTGTAAGCATCGGTACGAGTTTTTATTTTTGTTAAAGGTATACGTTACATACATTTTGGTATTTATTAATACTTGGTATATTTTGTACCCCTTAAGTAATTCTTAAAACTAATCTTACTTTTTTCTCCCTGGAATTTATTCAATAGAGTCTGTCTCTGAACTGAACTATCAATAAATTAATTCGATCTTACTAGCACATGTTGGGGGCTTTGATACAGACATACATGAGTGCGTATGTCTAGGTCACAAAATAAATTTTAATTGCACAATATTTGTATGCGATCATTACCACTAGATTTATTATTTTAGCCGCAATTTGTAAGCATAACATTTAAGCGTCATATCCAGAAGAGACTAATGAACTGTTTTTAAATTAAACGTAGAATAATTTTAAACTTCCAATATTACTTAGAATTGAATTATGTTCTTAACGATTCATTATTATATTCCTAAATGAACTAAATAACATTATCAATATATACCAAGTTTTATAATCCAATCATGAATTTCGATACGATAAGATTCCGAGTTTAAGTTAATATCCTAGTTCGCTTGCGACAGTTGTTCACAACGCATGCGTTTTAAATGCTCTCAGTTAATTTTTTTTTCTCTTTCCGCTCTAAAACATCTTACGTAGTTGTACTTAGTATCAAAAGAAGCAGAAAAACAACCTGGGCATCTCTTCCATCAACATATCAAATTTACTTCAACCGTTCCGGCCAAAAATGTAAAACTTTGGTAAATAGAATTACTCAACTATATAATCGTTTAACTCTTATCGTTGTTTCGAGCTCCCCGGCTATCGCCGGCGGTGGCCTTCTATTGTAATTATATTATAAGTACGATAAGCGCGCAATCTTTATAAAATGAAGAGGACTTTGAATGCAAATAAAAATAACACAAAAACCAGTTCTACGTCTTCTAATCGCACACAGGATGACCCAAACGATGTTTTCGAAAACTCGTCTGAATGCTCCGATAATAATAAGCGGAATAAAAATACGAATAAGCGTAATCTCTCATCTGGTGATTCATCCAAATCAAAAAAAAATAATAATAACATCAAACCTCTATTTGCAACTACGAATAGATTTTCATGTCTTTCTGTTGACGACGATGCAATAGACACTACACTTGAGTACGAAAAGCCCGTCAAAATTCTTATTAATGATGAGGTCAAAACTCCGTCACCACCACCAATAATAGTCAGCGGCACAACTGATTTTATACGTCTCCGATCAAATTTAATCGAATTAATTGGTTCAGAAAATTTCCTTTTCAAATCCTCCTCAAATAGTTTAAAAATTACAACGAAAAACTCCGATTCGTATAGAGCGGTTATAAAATTCTTGAACGACGCAGGTGCTGAATACCACACCTACCAACAGCGCGAAAACAAGGCGTTTCGTATAGTTATTCGAAATCTCCACCCTTCTACTCCAACAAATGAAATTGGAGCCGCAATTCAAGAACTAGGTTTCATGGTTCGACAAGTACTAAACGTCCGGCACCAAATCACTAAACTTGCTCTACCGATATTCTTTGTAGATCTTGAACCTGCTCTGATAAACAAAGATATATTTCTTGTAACATCTATTCTTCACACTAAGATAAAGATTGAAGAACCACACAAACGCCGTGAAATAATACAATGCCAAAATTGTCAAAAATATGGCCATTCAAAAAGCTATTGCACACATCCACCGCGCTGCGTTCGCTGTGCTGCATTCCATTTGTCCTCCTTGTGTACCAAATCTAAAGATCAACCTCCGACGTGCGCTCTCTGCGACGGGAATCACCCTGCAAATTACCGCGGATGTACTGTCCATAAAGATCTACAAAAATTCCATAGTGGCTCAAAAACCAGGTTTAAAAATAATGCAAACCCAACTATTTCTGTAAATGAGGGAGTTGCTTCTGTCGATAAAATACCCTCAGATCCGCCGAATTTTAATCTCAATGACGATAAAGCATTCCCAAATCTTCCCCATAATCAGCCTCAAAACACAATTCCAAATAAAAACCAGCATAAATTCAACTCAATCCCAGAAAATAACTTAACATCTCAACTTTCATCTTTTATAACAGAACTAAAATCAATAATTAATCCTTTAATTCAACTTCTCACAACTGTCATAAATCAATTAATTTTAAAAAATGACAAATAGACAAATCAACATAAATTCTCTCAACATATTCCTCTGGAATGCTAATGGGCTTAAACGACACGAACCCGAATTATTAAACCTCTTTATTGAAAAACATATTGACATCGCGTTAATCTCTGAAACACACTGTACTCCAATCTCCAAAAACTTCTTTCCTGGATACAGAATATACAGAACTGATCATCCCGATGGTACTGCTCATGGCGGATCTGCTATCATAATATCTTCAAAAATTCAATGTCAACCCTTACCTAATTTCCAGACAAATACCATCCAAGCCACAAAAATACAAATCACCCTAAATCATATTCCTACAACTATTTCTGCAGTCTATTGTCCTCCGAGACCGGCAATATCCTCCCAGGAAGTTGACCAATTTTTAAACTCAGTTGGTAACACATCACTAATTGGTGGTGATTTTAACGCGAAACACCCCCAATGGGGTTGTCGTGTCGAAAACACTCGTGGACGTATGTTTCAAAATATTTTACGTATTAAAAAATATACATGCATTTCCCCACCAGGACCAACATACTGGCCATCACATCGAAACAGACAGCCAGATATATTAGATCTATTCTTATCCACAATTCCCAGACATATAAACTTTACTATAAAAAACTTGGTAGACCCTGCATGTGATCACAGTCCAGTTCTTTTACAAATACATGGTCAAATATCTCTAAATCCTCCACGACCTTCCCTAGCAAAAGGACCAGTCAACTGGAACCTATTTTCCGAAAACCTAGAAAACTCAACCAACTTGAAAATCTCACTGAAAACCAATGACCAAATAGAGGAGGCAGTCCAAAACTTCACAACCTTAATTCAAACCGCTATCTTTAACTCGTCATTCAAAATAAATAAACCAGCAGATAATCCAACAACCGAAAATTCCCTGCCCTATTACATACAAAAATTAATACAAATTAAGCGCAGAGCCCGGTCACGCTGGCATCGTCACAATCTCCCTTCTGACAAACGTATATTAAATAATTTAACCAACCTAATTGAAAAACAGATACAAAAACATAAATCAAATTTTTTCCAAGAGAAATATCAATCACTTAACATTAAAGATGGCTCCTTATGGAGAACCACAAAAAATATTCTCAAAATTAAGGAACAATCTACCCCTCTGTACGGACCAAATGGCCAACTAGTGATCTCTGATAAAGAAAAAGCTGACCTTTTTGGAAGTCACCTTTCGGAAACATTTACTCCTCATCCAAACATAAACCCCGAACCCGAGCACTTAGATGTAGTTGCAACCTTTCTCAACAGCCCCTTGCCTATGTCTCTCCCAGCAAAGCATACAACTCCAAATGAACTAAAATATATAATAAATAAATTAAAAATAGGGAAATCACCTGGATATGATCTAATTACAAATAAAATAATTCAACATCTGCCAAAGAAATCACTAATACTCCTTACATTTATCTATAACTCGATGCTGAGACTCTCCTATTTTCCTTTAACATGGAAGTTTTCTACAATATTACTTATACATAAACCGCAAAAACCCAAGCATCTAACATCTTCATATAGGCCGATAAGTCTACTTCCCACTTTGGCAAAGTTATTTGAAAAAATTATCCTAAAAAGAATAAGGCCAATAATAAACTCTCAAAACATTATACCTCACTCGCAATTCGGCTTTAGATCTCAACACTCCACGGTACACCAAATCCACAGAATCTTGGACAAAATAGCAATCTCATTCGAAAATAAAAACTACTGCCCCGGTGTTTTCCTAGATATTGCCCAGGCTTTCGACCGAGTGTGGCACGACGGCCTTCTGTATAAATTAAAACTTTTCCTTCCTGCACCTTACTATCTACTAATTCATTCTTATCTCAGTGATAGGTCATTTACCGTCAGACTTGGTAACTCGACCTCTTCCTACTTCTCAATTCAAGCCGGAGTCCCGCAGGGGAGTGATCTCGCCCCTGACTTATTCAACATATACATATGGGATATTCCCAAAACAACAAACACAACTCTGGCAACATATGCCGACGATACAGCTATACTGGCTTCTGATATAGACCCCGTACAAGCCTCTCTAACTCTCCAAACACATCTCGACCTAATAAGCACATGGGCTACCCAGTGACGAATCAAAATTAACCCTGAAAAATCTTCTCATGTAGTATTCACAACCCGTAAAAAAGACTCCCCGGCACTGAAACCTCAAGGAGAAGATATCCCCAATACCACACAGGTGAAACACTTGGGTATTATACTAGACAAACAATTAACTTGGGGCCCTCACTTAAAAGCAACACGCAAAACATTAAATACCTGTCTACACATGCTCCGTCCTATATTCAAATCCAAATTATCAATTCATGCAAAATCGACTTTATATAAATCCTTACTAAGACCTATATGGGCTTATGGTATCCAATTCTGGGGCTGCGCAAAATCATCCCAAACTCGCACCATCCAAGCTTTCCAATCAATAGTTCTACGTCTCATAGCTACAGCCCCTTGGTACGTATCTAACAAAGCGTTACACAAAGATCTCCAGTTTGATACTGTTGACCAGTTAGCCAAAAAATATTACTCAAAATTTCACTCTAAATTACAGCACCATCCAAATCCTCTCATCCAGCATTTATCCTCAATTACACTCCCTGAAAACCCCCCACGCCGTCTCAAAAGACGCTGGTGTCGAGATCTATTAAACTAATTTAAATTTCGCGTTCTGCAGGGTTCTATCACTGGATAGCCTCCCTCGTCAAGCAACCACGTTATTGTCATTTTTTTTTCTCTATGTACAAAGTTATTCTATTTACTTATTGTGTTTTTTTTTAATACAGATTGTAAGTTTTTCTAATAAAAAAAAATAATAAAAAAAAAGTTAATATCCTAAAACATACCAACATATTGCTCGAAGTATCCAGATCAAATATTGTGATTTAATAAATAACCATCATAGTTATTAATTGAGTGTACAGGTGTACATACTAGGTGCTATTCTTATGTATAATATCGATGTCACAGTTTGTTTTTGTATCTTTTGTTGCCTTCTCATATTGTTATGAAGGCTAGGTAATGATATAATATAGATGTTGCAAATGTAAAATAAAAAAACTGCCATGATGTCATAATTTTAAATTTAAATAATTATGATTATTATTTTCCGGAATTATGTTAACAAAAATATTCCAAAACTTTATAGTATTATGTTATTAACCCCACTAAAATGTTCCTTATTATTAATCTTTCATTCCATCTATATTTGTAAGACATATTTGGTATATATTTGTATAAATACATAATAAAAATAAATAATCATATTTTATTAATCTAAAATAAATTAATAAAGAAACAATGAATACACATATATATTTATAATAAAAATAATAAAACATGAATGAATAGTAGATGAAATATGGTTGGTGAAAAAAATTAGGGGACGTGGTAATGCTGTGTATAAGGGGGTATTGTGAGGTTATCATGAATTATATTGTTTTATAATTATATTAAATATTTGAATTTAAAAAAAAAAATTCAATAAATCAAACAAAAAAATATTATTCATTTAAAGAATAATTGAATTTTATTATATATTGATCTCTGAATAATTAGAGGTATCAAAAAATCTAAATTATATTTTATATCTTGATAGAAATCCTTAGTTAAGTTATACTAAATATATTATTTTATTTTTTTCTAAAGGAGTCGTAGTACTTAATATCTCTGTCTATGTAACGAGCAATAATGAAAAATTATGTTTTCGTACTTTTTACAGTTAAAATTTAATAAATAAATTTGTTAGCTGAAAAACGATTAATGGTTATCACTGAATCACGTGTATTTTATTTTATGATTTTTTTGGATTTTTTGTATTCAAATATTGGATATTTACAACGAGTGGTTTGTAGCGATTTTAGTGCAGTAATTAATTCTTAGTTTATTATTCCTTATTTGTAATACCTATATAATTCCTTTACTGTTAGCTAGAGTACAATAATAGAGGGTGACAAAATATTCAAAAACAAACTGTGTCATCGATTATATACGAGGTGTGACAATAAAATAACGAGACTTTTTGAATATAACCTAAACTATTAACGTTATCTATAAAACGATTATTGAAATATGATTAGAAAACACTTATCTAAAAGTACTATGAACACTGATGGCATCGATTCATTTTCTTATACGTTAGTAGCCTTGTTATTAGTGCGAGTTCGACTATACTGCCGAAAAATGTTAGATATAAAAATCGAACAACATGTGTTAACATTAAATTTCTTGTTAAATTAAAAAATACTGCCGCAGAATCGTTTCGTATGTTATGTAAAGTTTATGGTGAAGAATGTTTATCAAGAGCTCGTGTTTTTGAATGGCACAAACGGTTTTGTAGTGGAAGGGAGGACGTCGAAGACAATGATCGTTCTGGACGTCCTACCACGTCTTCAACAAACGAAAACGTTGAAAAAATCGACAAAATTAATTAATCAATATTATTATAAAGAGGTATTAATTAAATTAAGAGAACGTGTCAGAAAGAAGCGACAAGATCTATGGAAAAATGGCTGGGTTCTTCACCAAGACAATGCTCCAGCTCACAGTGCATTTTCAATTCAACGTTTTTTAACTGAAAAAAAAATGTCTGTACTTCAACATCCCCCGTACTCGCCAGACCTTGCTCCTTGTGACTTCTTCTTATTTCCTTCTTATTTCTTTTCCCATTTTCAAACAGTTGATGACGTAAAAATGAAAACGGCAGAACTTCTAAAAGGGCTGAATGAAAGCAATTGGCAACACTGTTTTCAAGAATGGCAGCGACGTATGCAACAGTGTATTGATGCTGAGGGAAGGTACTTTGAAGGTGTTAATCATTAAATTATAACATTTTTAATATAAACAACTTTTATTCAAAAAGTCTTAATTAATATAACAGTAGTTTCTAATACTATAGACAAATTCAAATAGTTTACTTTTTTACAGTGAACAATGTTCTTACACTTATATTGATTGATAAAAAACTACAGAGAATTTTATATCATATGAATCATTAAATGTTATCACGGTAACTCGCATACTATATTTTATGGTTTATTTTGGTTTTTTAGGTTTATAATATTAGAATCTTTATACGAGTAGTTTCGGTTCTAGTAATTTTACTGCAGCATCATATTTTATTTTATGTCAACAATAATATTGAATGTAAAATTATTTTCATTTTAATCCTTTAACAACTTTTTGATGAATATAAATAATTATTGTTGTAATTTCTATTGATGTTAAAATGGACAGTATTTTTTCTTGCTTTTTTTTGAACACGTATTTATTGACATTGCCTAAGTAGCAATTAACACTAGTAGAGGAGCACGAAATATATATACACAAACTGGGGTCTCGATTTTATACCCATCACTTGTACATATACATTCTACACGTTTACACTCTAGAAATCTTGAGATAGTTATTTATATAAACTCAATCGTATGGTTGTTTGTTTTCTTATAAGAAATTAACTGGATTGTTTTTTTGTTATTTAATATATATTTATCAGTTTTTATCAGGAACGAACAAATTTATCTAAACATAAAAATGTATTTACTCAGAAATTAATGATTGAACAAATTTCTTTTTGGATATTGAATATTTTATGTTGTTTAGCTACTGAATAATGTGAGGATTATGTTGGTTTTACTATGAAACTGCCAAAGTCATTATTATTATTTGCACAGTGGCAGCGACGTGTTTGCCTCTCACGTGTGAACTAAGTTCAAAGAACTATGATGCTTAAATTTAATTATTTTATGCCCGAATACAAAATATTATTTATGGTAGTCATTCTCGTGTTTACGCAAAACAAATTTCCATTATCACGTAATTCACTGTATTAATTATTCTTATTTGTTGATGTGTATGTCCTAATTTGTTGATTGGGACTATGCTTGACTTTATAGAAGGCATGTATGCATATTTAATACGATAATAATATTATAGTTTTATCAAGAACAAATATGATCAAGATTATTATAATCAACAGAAGTATGTGTCCTTTATTGTGTTAAATTCTTGCTACAAATACAATTTACAATCTTTTTATAAAACATTTAATATATTTAATGCATTGAATCCAAAAAAAAAATCGATAATAATTGTATTGTAAGAGAATAGGTTAGTAATTGTAACTGTTATCGAATACTAGCCTCTATAATGACTTCCTGGAAGTGGTTGGACTGGATTATTATTTTCGGAAGCTGGTCGAGCAGGAATCTTAACACCGTTAAGGCCTCCTTGACCTTGGCTGGGTAGACATAAAACATGTTGAATTACCAAAAGTACAATAGTGAATAGTACGAATATCTGAAAAAAAAAAAAAATCATTAATCTATAATCGGTTATTTCGTTATTTTAAAAGTACATAATGTCTTTTTTTTTTTTTTATATATAAATCAATTTACAAGTTATTTGACCTACTTATTGGTTTAAGGTGTTTTTCAATTTAATAATGTTTTAACTGGGTAAATTTATAAATACTGTATGGGCAAAACACAATATTTTGGCTACATAATTATTGTATACGTTTTGCGCCACTAGATTAATTTGTAAATATTATTCTGGCAGTTGGATAGATTAAATGCTTTTGATTTAAGTGTATTATCAAGAAAAATGTGTAGAAACTGAAGTAACATTTTTAATTTCACGTAAAATATTGTATGCCAGCCATTTTATTTAGAATCGAATTATGATGTTTACAACTCATTGTTAAATTCCTGAGAAAAACTAAATTTATTAAATAATAGAGGCCCAGTTTATATAATTCCATTGTGGATTAAGATAAGATAAGATAGAGAGAAAATCCCTAGTTTAAGTAAATAAGCTAAAATTATAATTGAAAATTCCCCAATTTACAGGCAAACCAACACATTTATCGTTTATTATAGTATTTACATGCTATTACATATTAAAACATAATATAAATATAATAAATTTTGTGGGTATATACATTTTTCATTTAAGTTAAAATTTCTGTTCCCGATAAAATAGTACATGAAAAAAAAATACAGAGAATATTCATTTATAACCTGCAACGATTGTGTTTAAATAAATAACCACCTTATTTTTTTAGTAATTATACACGTGTAGGTATTATTATAGAATAGTAAGTACGTACAATTGTAAGTTATCAAATGGATGACACAGTTTGTTTTTGAATATTTTGTCACCCTCTATTATTGTACTCTAGCTAGCAGTAAAGGAATTATATAGGTATTACAAATAAGGAATAATAAACTAAGCATTAATTACTGCACTAAAATTGCTACAAACCACTCGTTGTTAATATCCAATATTTGAATACAAAAAATCCAATATAATCATAATATAAACTACACGTGATACAGTGATTACCATCAAACATTTTTCGGCTAACAAGTTTATTTATTAAATTTTAACTATGAAAAGTACGAAAACATAATTTTTCATTGTTGCTCGTTACATAGACAGAGACATCAAGTACTACGACTCCATTTGAAAAAAATAAAATAATATATTTTGGATTTATGTAATCCACAAACAAATCTTCGGTAATTTATGTGTATTTTAGTTTCCAGGTTGATTATCTTGGGAGTTGTATACACCACTCCCAAACATTATAACAGCCGAAATCCAATCCTGTGCGTTTCTTTGATTTATTGAATTTTTTTTTTTTTAATTAAAATATTTAATATTATTATCTTAAGAAAATTATAAAACAAGATAATTCAAGATAACCTCATAATACCCCCTATTATTCAGCATTACAATGTACCCTTATTATTTTCACCAACCATAATTCAACTACTATTTATTCATGTTTTATTATTTGTATTATTATATTAATCTTCTCATTCTTTCTTATTTCTTTATTTTAGTGTTTTAACATATGATTATTACGTATTTAAACACATATACGAGGTGTGGCTAATAAATAACGAGATTTTCTCTGTAAAAACTTTTTATTTATATTTTTTAATGGTTTAACATTTTGCTACAATTGAAAATAAAAATTCGCCAATTTAAAGTCAAACCAGCACATTCTTCGTTTGATATGGTATTACATGCCATTACATATTAAAACATTATACAAAAATAATAAATCTTCAATTTGTGTGTATATACATTTTTCTGTTTTTTTAAATTTTCTGTTCTCGATATAACAGTATATAAAAAAAATCTATTTATTATCTACAACGATTAAGTTTATATAAATAATCACCTTATATGTTCATTAATTATACAGGTGTAGGTACAAGTGTTGGGTATAGAATCGATGACACATTTTGTTTTTGAATCTTTTATCACCCTTTCCTATTGTATGGCTGGCTAGGTAAAGGAATTATATAGGTATTACAAATAAGAAATAAAAAATTAAGCATGATATAATAAACTCAAATTTATATTATTATTATTAATATTTTTCGTTTTGATGTTATATATTAAATTTATATTTGTTACTCCTTCAACATTTTAATAAAATATAATACATTTTAATACTGCACTAAAATCGCTACAACACATTCACTATAAATGTCCAATATTTGAATTCAAAAAATCCAAATAACCCGTAAAATATACTACACGTGATACCTTTAAACGTTTATAGAAAAAAACATTTTTATTTATAAAACTTTAACTACCAAAAGTACGAAAACATAATTTTGCCTTATGCTAGCTCGTTAGGTAGACAGAGACAGCAATTACTACGACCCCTTTTGATAAAAATAAATTTAATATATTTAGTATAACTTAACCGAGGGTTTCTATGAGGATATGGATAATAATTTAGATTTGTTGATACCTATGATTATTTAGAAAATAATATATATAAAATAACCCTAGTAAATAAAAAAAATATTGGGTAAATTCAATGATGAATTAAATGGGGAAATAATGACAACATTTGTTGCATTAAGATCTAAATTATATTCTTATAAAACATATAAAAATTAAAAAAGAAATGAAAAAGGCGAAAGGAAAAAAAACAATATAGTTAATAATAAATTACATTTTAAACATTATGTATATTGTTTATTTAATAAAAATATTAAATATGTAAAACAAAATGTGTGTAGAACTAAGGGTCATGATATAATTACCGTAGAACAAACTAAAAAGCACTAAGTTTTCATAATGATAAAAGATAATAAAAAATCAAATTAATACATTAGCTTGGGGACATTATTCAAAACAAATCAAGACAGATAATTCAGTCGACCATCTTCAAAAATTATTTTATTGTTTAAATAAATAAAAATTTTATGTTAAATTTATTCAATTTTTTTTTTTTCAATTTAATTAATTTTTTTTATTTACCTCGATTGTAAACATAATTTAAATTTTAAACAGAAAATGTTTTGCGATACAAATATATAGGAAAGATCAAAAAAGGTATTATTAGAAAAAAGTTCGTCGAGCTTGAACAT